>JANSTV010081715.1:0-21336 GCA_027564135.1 Lestremia cinerea | reverse complement strand
TCATTGTTGGTCGGCAGCGGATTTAATCGAATTTTGTTTTCATGCAAACTCAATCGCATACCAATCGCTCGAACACACACAAACACACGAACAGATTCTGAATGAGGTAGGAATGAGTAGACGCATTCCATTTGCATCTTACCGACGCTTTAACTTTTGGGCACCGAGCTTTGGCTCGTTTGGTAGAATAGCCATAGAGATAGCTTAGTGAATAGCTTTTTCGATGCAAAATTTTCGGCGCACTAAAACACGGGAGTCTTTATTTTCTTTTCACTGAATTTGGCATTGGTGATTCCGTTGTTTGAGTTTGAAAGCAGAATATGTCTGGGAATTAACTGATTGTGTTTTGCAGCATTTGCTCAAGGACAATGATCCCGACAAGGAGAAGGTGGTCGCACAGTTTCAGCACCGTTTGCACGAAGCGTTGAACAGCAACAATATCGGGCTTTACGTCAAGGCATTTATGAGGTGAGTTCAAGCTCCCCTCCGCCGCAATCCTTTCTAACTGGAAAATGTGAACGAATTGAAAATTTTCCAGTCGCAAAGATTTGTCGTTGAAAGATGCGAAAATTGACATTCTTTTGATAACCGGAATGCTGAGCCCATACGCTGGCGAAGTGGAGAAACTTCATCATCACGTGAATAAGGAACGCGTTACAATGCTCAAAGTTGAACGAGCCGGCGATGTGTTGGTCGATGCGGTAAGTCCTTCATCAGATATTCCATTTGCAATTTGCGATAAGCTGCTGTTGCCATTGCGACAAATGGGTATTTCGTTCGTCCTCAAATGCACTCCTCTGGTCGATTGTGTGGTTGCGCGCATTTACGATTCTTTTCAACATATTTTTTATTTTTTCCATTTTCCGTTTATTGGATCGCATTTCATTTGGAATTTATGGTTGATCGCATGTGGTGATGTCCCCGACATCGAAAGTGATGTCGTTTGTCCGTTGTGGCAATGGCAGCTCTGAAGGCGATTGACCTCTGACGACAACAATTTCAATGACCATTTCTCACTTATTCTCGTTCATACAGCCGGCCAAAGTGGCCCAGTCGATTTTGCTGTTCTGCAAGGGTCAAGGTCTGTTGACATCAGTCTGTATGCCCGGAATTGATCGCGGTCGAGCCTACTCCACCAGCTCAGGCGGCTCTGGTGACGCTTTGAACTCACGTCGCATGTCACGCGGCATGTCCATGGAGGAATACGACAAACCGAATATTCGTCGACTCAGCATCACCGTTACTGATTGCATTCCAGTCACTGGACGTAAATAGACGTATCACAGCATCAGTTGCGTTTTTTCTCAATTTCGCGTAAACACACACACACACACACACACATGAGGTGTCATTTATTCCGCATGCATTGTTTAAGTAGCTCTAAATCAAATAGATTTATTAGCGTTTAGTGAATTACCAACATTATTATGAGTGTATTCTACGTAAGGACTGTTCAATCGGTTCAATCGGTTGCGGGGCATCATTTCCCTCTGCCACTCTTAGCCAAAAATCAATAGAAAAAATAGTAGCGCATTTACGGAGCAATAATCGTATTCAGAAGCCATAAGCTCCGGGGCGACCATTATAGCATTTCACCATCATCACTCACACAGTAACCGATGCATATTCAAAGGTAACAATGAGGACCTCGTGCAAGACTTGCACACAACACTTATGACTGGACGTCTACCGGAGTCCGGAATATCAGCTGACCAATTTTTCAGAACCAATCACGTCACCAACTATATATTTTGATATTTTGCCTCGTCAGCAGAGACGCAGCTACTCGCAATGGGCGTGGGAGAGTCAAGTAATTTGCCTCAAAATGGCTGCCAGAGGGAGAGGCGAATGGAAACTGATTGAATGTTGAATTCGTACGGGGTTTGATTTTGATTTCAGTTCGGTGAGCAATCGACCTGAAGTCGTCCTTCCAAAGGATTCATGATTTCTTAGCACTTGGCTAGAGCCGACTCTTCGGTTCGTCGCGTACCAAATCCATTCTTTTCGAATAACTCACCACTTCGGTGTGGATGTTCAGAGATTTATTGCATGTTTGAATTACATTTTAGAGATTTTATTGCACAAATTGTATTTGTAAAGTGAATAAATTCTATGAAAGTATCTGAATGGCGATCGTTGTTTCATTTTATCTTCCGAGTCTTTGTTTGGAGTAGTCGAAGCCGCTCCGGTTTCGACTGGCGCTTGTGAATGACCAGAGATAATGCTGTTCCTCTCTGTCGTCTTGAAAACTTTCAACGATCTTCTTCACAAAATGAAAAAAAAGAATCGTAATTTCAAAATTCACCACATGTGGTGAATTCAGCAAGTTTCCACCATTTGCACAAAGATGTCACCAACAAACTCACCACACCAGCAATAACAAACGACAACGGTGACGTAAAGACTATAAAATTCGATTAGAAAAATGTCTTCGCAGCCAACGAAACCTCCTCGAGGTGTTAAATACGAGAAAGAATCGGTAAGTGTTCGTTTGATCGACGGCAAATGAATCAAATCAGTGAATTTGTGATGCACCTCATCGGCTTTGCATAAAATCGGGGCCAAATTGTCGGAGGTCAACGGGAAAAGGGCTATCAAATTCAGTTGCTTAGAAAGTGGGTGTTTGTTTGTCAAAATGTCAAATTGTCAGAAGATGTCTCAATGCAAAAGTCCAAGCGGTCTCGGCTAAAGAATCAGTTCGCTATTGTCGTGATAATCTCAACGACCCGACATAACTGACCGACTGAAGTTTTTTTGCAGAATGGGAGTGGGCTACTGGTGAAAGTGATCAAAACATTGGACGCCAGCGAGACAAATGAGGAACGTCAACGAGAGAAATTGAAAATCGAGAAAGAGTTCAAGAAAACTGATCAAAAACTAAACGATTTGGTCGCTAAGCACGATGGCGACCTCACACAAATCATGCAATTGTTTAGTCAGGTGTCGGTTCAAGTGACAACCTCTCGTGAGAAGATTCACACGGTCAAAGAGAATCTGCAAACGTGTAAGCAGTTGCTGCGATGCCGTCGAGAAGAGTTGAAAAAGCTTTGGAAGGATGCCGTCCAGCAGAAGTATGTGCTGGAGATGTTGGAACAAATGTAAGTGCCTCCTCCGTGGGGAGAGAGTTCATCGACCGTTGAATAATCATCTATTCTCTTTTTCGGTAGAAACGAGCTTCGTAGAATTCCCGCTCAAGTCCAATCTTTCATCAACAAAAAGCACTATTTGCACGCGACAAAGACTCTGATGGAAGCCATCGACCTCGGCAATGGTCGACTGCGAGACGTTGAGGGTTTGAATGAGCTGCGCCAAGACATGGAAACGCGCAAAGATCAACTCTACGGGCGATTATTAGAAGAGCTGAGCAAGCATTTGTATCAAGTAACCACCGGCGATACGCTGTCCAATTTCCAGCGAAAGAATTCCTCAACGCGTAACAGCCAGCAAAGCTACGCCTCGCCGTTTCAACGGAGTGTCATGCGACGATCAACCGAAAGAGCAGAAGCCAATTCGAAGGTTCGCAAAGCACTGTTCGAAATGGCTCAAGGTTTTGATGTGGAAAAAACCGAGATTATCGAGGATGCTGAATTGCTGGACGCTGACTTGAATGCAAGCTACTTCATCGGCATCATCGTGGAGTGCTTTGCTCTGCTGCGCAAAGTGCCTGAATCGCTCGAGTCGATCCGTGTACAAATTCAAACGGAATTGTTGGCCATTGTTCAACGGACAACGCAACACATGAAGGCCGTTATGGCAGTGGAGCCTGTTGGGGGAGAGGTCTACGTCACCGCGCATCCCCTTCTCGAACTCATCGATTTGGTTTACAAACAGTTCAAGCTGATCGCAAACGCCCATAATTTGCTTTTGAAGAACTATTTGAGCGTAGCCTCACGGCATTCGATCATCGTGAAGCCATACGACATTTCTGACTTCTGGCAGCAGGCCCAAGCGGTGGTGAGTTTTCACGCGCGGAAGTCGCTTTCATTCGAAATCTAATTGATTTGAGCTTTCTTCCAGTTGCAACTGCTACTGACAAGCTATTTGGATATTCAAAACGTAGCCAATGACGATCGGCCCAACACTACTTTCACCGAGCAGACGAGCAACATCAATACATATTTCAATCGCCGGAAAATTCAATCGTAAGTTCCCCACCAGCCGTGACCCCATTCATTTCCATTCATCGTCCAATCAATTTCTAGCAAAAAGACGCTGTTCAAATTCGATCGGTCATCGGACAGTGCCGCAATTGATGAGCCAGTCAAAGAGCATCGCCGAAATGCTTCGGACATTTCTGCCGATGACGTGCTTTTGCCATCGACGTTGGCCAACGAGCGTCGCATCGCCGAGAAGATTTTAGTGTGTTCGCCTGATCCAGCTCTCATCCGCAAGATCTACCTGCCGCTGATTGTCATCACGCAAGAAATCGAAGAGTTGATGAAATCAAAGCCCGGGCAACCAACACCGTTCAACGAATTCCTGGCGACGCACGTCAAAGACGTGTTCCTGGCGAAAGGCCACAGTCGCAATTTACAAATGACCATTGAATCGTTGTCGAAGAATCACGATGCCTGGCGAACAATCATAACTCCGGAGGAGCAGAAAATGATGGGCTTGGCGAGACCGCTGTTGCAGAACACCGTTTTAGTGGAAAACAGTGAGTTGACGGACAGCTCAATGGATGGAACAGTTGAAAGACTTGATGAGTTGCATTTTAGAAATCACCGAAACCAAAGGGCTCATTGAAGATCTACCGGATTACTCAGAAGAGCTTTTGAAGTCTGTGTGTTCACTTTTGAAGACGTATCGTGAGACATGTCAGGCTGCCTACAGAGGCATCGTTCAGCCGGAGACGGAGGACAAGCGAATTTTCAGCGTGACTTGGCTCAAGGACGAGGATATTAGTCGCTTTTTGAAGTGAGTTGAACGCAGGGATTGGATTCCGAATCAGAGAGACTGACTCAAGGTCGTGTATTTCAGGACACTTCCGAATTGGACGGACTTGAAGACATCGAGCCAACGGTCGAAACTCAGCGGAGCCAAGAAGCTGAAGTCAAACATGTACATGACTTCGGAGGAGGAGAGTCCGACACAGGTCCAGCAACGGAATATTCGCGAGGCTGAAATGTTGACGAGCAACTTGGGTGAAGGTGGTATTTCGCAGCAAGAGATCCTATCGGACATTGGAGTGCTGAAGGAGTTGGCCATACTTCAAGAGAGCATGGTGAGTGTCGGTCGGAGATTCTGCTCTACGAGTCGGGCCTGATGTTTTGACATTTTGATTCACAGGAATGGTTCTCGAGCCGCATTTCCGAATTCGCAAACGACTTGCGAAGACCCATCGCCAACGTAACCAGTGATATTAACACATCTGTGATCATCAAAGATGGAACAATCAAAGTCTTAACGAATTTAGCCTTAGAATTTGACGACTTGGCGAATACGTGTCTGCTTGTGCTTCATCTGGAGGTGAGTCCCCGATCCCATGCGCTTGAATGGATTTTCTTAAACAAACCGTGTCTTTGACAGGTGCGCGTCCAATGCTTTCACTACTTGCGGTCCAATGCGATGGAAAAATTCCAAAAGGGTGGTGGACCCATCAAGAACGATTCACTGGAGCCCGATGGCAAAGTCCTGAAATTGACCAAGGTGCTGTCCGACATGGACGAAGCGTTGAATTCCACGTTGCATCCGCGAAAGACCAAGGTGAGTCGTGATAGATGAGGTACAACCGACAGATACTAATACGATGATTTCTTTTCAGTACATTTTCGAAGGCCTAGCCCATTTGGCCGCTCGAATTCTCATCATGGCTTCCAACTACATGGAGTTTATCGATCAGAGTGGCGTTCAGCGGATGTGTCGAAATGCTGTGGCGCTACAAACGACGCTCAGCAGCATCACTGCGTCTCGAGAGGTGGCTTTGGATCAGGCTAAGAATTTCTATGAAATGCTCTACATGGACCCAGATGTAAGCTGTGATAGCCCCCGATTCAAAATCAAGACATTAATTTCAATTTCTTTCACAGGAAATCCTGACCAACATCATCGAAAAGGGTGCTCAATTCACCGAAATGCAGTATTTGAATGCGTTGCAGTTGTCGTGCAAAGGTAAAGGTGTGTACGATTCCAACACGCTGGCATCATATCAACAGAAGCTCTCTGACATTCTGGGCACAAAGCCGGCCATCGGCATCACCGTTTGAATTCGGTCAGAGCCAACCAGCCGGCTGAGTCTGGAATCAATTCAATTACTCATCATCGCTACTCGTTCAGTTTAAGTCTTAGTTTATTCTGTCGACTGTTTGCCGATTGGCGTCGCTTTGCCATTCGAAATGCACCGGTCTGATGGTGAATTATGGTTCCATTTCGGTGTAAATAAACGTTAGACATTTATTATTTGAATTCATTGTTTCGTTTGTCACTTCCCCCGCCCCTTGAGGCTTTCGCCCAAACACTTGCGTAAAAAAACACTTTGAAATCACCTCAAATTCAATCTGTTTATTTATTTATTTCGGAATTCACAAAATTTTTGTTAGAAAAAGATTCAATTCGAACTCATCTCAGAAAATTGTAAGAAAAAAAATCCTCGAAGATCATTTCACCGTTCGACTCATCGATGGCGGCGTTCGAGTTTCTTCACCTTCTTTGGTCCTTTGACGAAGCACCAGTCCACGGAAATGGGTTGCCCCAGAATCAAGCTGCCATTCAGCGCCTCGCGAGCTGCCTGCGCCTGTTTGTACGTCTCATATTCGACCAGAGCGTAGCCTTTCAGGAATCCGGTACGCCGATCCAAATTCAGATGAATGTTTTTGATGTCGCCGTACTCACAGAACTTCTCCTGGATGTCATCTTCTTGAGCCTCTTCATGGATGGTCGTCACAAACAGAATCCAACCTTCAACCGATCGCTGCGGGCCCGGCTCGAATTCGTCATCGTCATCGTTGCGAACTCGCTCGTAGTGTTGAATGTGCTCCCGAGTGTTGCTTTCGCTCCCGAAACCACGTCCTTTGCGTTTACGAGCCTTTTCCTTCAATCGAACAATACCTTGGTCACCGTCATCGTCCACCTCAAATTCTTCGGCATTGTCGATGTCCAAAACGTCAGCCATGATTTTCAATCGATTCGGCACTGGCGATGCAAAACTTGTCAATTAAATTCGATTTGTTTGGAAACGTTTTCACGTGAAAATTCACTGAATTTTCGTTTAGAAAATGAATGTGATGCGAGCTGAACGGTGAATGACAGCGTGTGTGTGCATCAATTTGTTTGTTTGACATTCGTAGGCGGTGTTGCATCGGGCAATACCAACATTGTGAGGCGAATTGGTGTTGTCGTTATCGGCTGTGAGTGGCAGGGTGTCGGAGCGCGACAAAAATTTTGCGTTCCGCTCCGAATCGAAAATTTTTCAATGCGACCAATATTTGGTCTTGCAATACATAATCTCTTACTCTTGTTCGGCATTTAGTAAAGATATTGTTCAGTAAAGAGAATGATCGTTCGACGGACGCCTGTGAAGGCGGAGCACTGAAGACGATTTGAGCGAGTTCGTGTAACTCGGGATGATCATCCTTTTGTTTTTTCCAAAACGAAAGGATGGCTTCGTCTTCTTCGAATTGCTTTATTCGTTTCACATTTGCAAAATGTGAAAAGAATGGGGGGCAGTCAGATTCCGGTATTCGATTCAACATTGAGGGCTTCCGTGGCATATGATGCAAACGTAAACAAGGTATCCTCCGTGAATGATAGTTGACGAAACCCGAATTTATTCGGTGAGTGGCGGGCCTTCTAAAAGGAAGGACACACACACACACACACTGAACTGCTCGGAAGTAATCATCGCCTCTCAGAGCAGGTCGCAGAGCTATCAGCACAAACCGCGCGAAGTATTGGAACGATCGCAGCGCTCCTCCAGTTGGTGAGGTCTTGGGTTTCTGAAGCGTGAGGGTTGGAATAATTTTTTTTCGAATATGTTGTTGAGAGTATTCGCTTGAAAACAAAAAGGTTTCTAAAAGCCACAAAAGACCGAAAATTTGAATGAAGCCGACTGAGCGTCAGAATTCTAAAGTTTTAAACGAGATTTGATGACATGTTTCAATTTTTTCAGAAATTCGTGTATTTACGATGGTGTTTGTCGATTCAGCATCAGATTGAGCCTTTCTTGAACAGTCTATACGATTCAAGAAGTCTGGCGCCACTGATGAGTCAGGCGTGACGAAACATTGTCGGTGTCTTCGGCGAACTCTTCGAGCCTATGGTCGAACGTGACTAAGTTCTAGAGTTTAGGCGGTGCTATTGTAGAAAAGTCAACTGGGTCGCGCTTCGTCTTCTCCGTTTCGCTCTTCTTCTTCCCCCTGTTTTGCTCAGACTTATTCTTCCTTTTGTCCTTTTGATCTACGGCTGGAACCTCCCTCGAAATTTTGATCGAAATCAAAAAGGTTTCTAATCGACATCACGGAAGGCCGATTTGCTTTGCTGGAAAATCTTGAAGAAGATGAACGGAGCCGATTTAGGGAAGCTTCCGTTTGAATGTTCAGTTGATCAGATTCCACCTCTACTTGAGACTGAGCGGCGTCAGAATTCGAAAAATGCAAACAATATTTGACGAGATATTTCAATTTATTCAGAATTTCGTGTATTTACATTGGTGTCCGTCTGATCAGCATGAGATAGACGATCAAAATATGAAAATTTGCAAAAAACAAAAAGAAAATTTTGTGTTAAGGGCCTAATGACCCATCGAAATGTACGGGAATCAATGCGTCGCTATTCACATCGGCGGGTTCCCGTTCATTCGTCAAACTTTTTGGAATTTTTTCATTGATTCCTTATTGGAAATAGGTCCATTCCGCAGCTTACAATTCTAATCAAATAAACAGCTACCAACATCAGCTGCCAACACTATCCAGAACATCCACGACATCCACAATGCACGCATTCGACAATACGTCCCTCTTCCAATTTCGACTTTGGCACGCGACAGATGCAGTTGGTGCCAAAGTTGGTGTCACGCGTTTGAATGCATCGCAAGCAGCAAAGATTTTCGTAGCCGGATTTCTTCCACTTGGCAATCAGATTGGCGTCGGCGATTTTCTCGTTGATGCAGTACTGGTACAACTCACGACTGATGGCCTTCCGCCGGTGGAACAGATCGTAAATGTATCGCGTTTTCTGATGATGAATTTTAAAGATGGGCCACAATGACTCGTTGATACGTTTTCCTTCGTGCGGCTCGGTTTCAGCTGGAAAATTTACAAACAAATTGATTTCCAGCTTCGGTGGGCATCAAAAGACTTTTTACAACTTACCCTCTCGCATTTTCTGTTCCAATTCCTCGAGCGTGGGTTCGATGAGCTCCCAACCATCTGGAGGTGGTTTCCGGCTGCGACGAACTTTTGGCATTTTCGATTGGCTTACTATTTACGAAAAACAATGCAAAATAATTTCAATTTCTCCAGAAATTCTGCGATGTAGCTCGTTTGATGCGACGATTGAAAGTGTTTGTTGATTTCAATTTCATGAGCTGTCAAAGTTATTCGCATTTCTTGCCCGATGCGACTCGCCGGAGTTTGGCCGCAGAGTTTGCACCGACATTTTGACACTTCGCCTATTGCCATAACCTCAAATTTGAGAATATTCTACAATTTGTTTACCATTTTCTCAAAAGAGAAGTGCCTCAATCCGTAGGTGAAACTCTCCAATTGAATAACAATATCAATTAGCTTAGCGCTTCCCGTTCGTTCCAGCAAAATGCGTCACGTGAAGTTCATCGCGAGAACCGTGCTCATCCAAAACGGCAACATTGAAGAAGGCTGCCGCATCTTGAACCGAATCCTTTCGAAGGAAGACATTCTCGATCAATTCCGTCGGACGCGGTACTATGAGAAGCCCTTCCAAGTCAGACGTCGCATCAATTTTGAACGTTGCAAATCGATCTACAACGAAGACATGAACCGGAAGATTCAATTCGTTTTGAGGAAGAATCGACATGATCCATTTCCGGGGAACTCATAATTTGTATTTTTAGTTCTCATTAATAAAACTATGTATAAGTGATACTACAAAGCTATCTTATTAATTAAAATGACACCCTTTGACTTTTTCTATGATTGCATGCCTCATCGCAGTGGAGGCTGAATCATGAAGAAAGTGAGGGGAGGGGGGAGAAGGGGGGGGGGGGCCTGCCAGAGAATCCAAATAAAGCCGCTCTTAATTTCCTTCGCTCCCCATTCCAAATGATCGATCAATCGAATTTCCCGCTCCAAAATATCCGTCGAAAACGCCTCATCACACTGACGTACCCACACACACACACATGCACACCGACCGTTTTCAATGACAGTTTATCGAATCAGAATGACACCATCATTTGACATTTCTCACATTCCAATTGGACGCGTAAAAAACAGTTTTCATCGATTTTAGTGTAAATTTTTAATACATTTTCCATAAACTCTGAGGTGTCGTTGGATGTACGCTCGAAACAAACCATCGTGACTGAATTACCGTCTTGTGAAGCAGTGTCTCGATCACAAACACAAACGCATTCCTTTCCCAAAACGCAAGCAATGCAAAAAACATCACAAAGAGTTGATTCGAGCGATAAGCAAAACAAACAAAGTGAATTTTTCTCTCACCGTTTTTAGTGGTGGCATTGCAAAAGGTGCGTCTCGAGACAGAGCTTTAGTGAATCAACGCCGTGATAGATGAATTAAGTGTTGGGACTTGTTTCTGATGTTTTCGACTCGCTTGGATCATTTTCCGTCGAAGTGGAATCAACAAAATGTGCGTATTAGCCAATGCAAATCGATTCAGAGTGATAACGAATGATTCATTTTTTGCAGAAGTCACGGAGTAGTCCGCAATGACGCCGTCAGCAAAATGTCTGGTGACCACCACGTTGATTGCATCAACTTTCATGCTGGTCACCCCGTTAGCAAACTGCCCGCCCAATTGCCGATGTGACGATGAGAGTCTCCTGGTCGAATGCGTTGAAGGAGACTTGGACGTCTTGCCAATCACCTTGAATCCGTCCGTTCAGCGGCTCATCATTCGCAACAACAAAATAAAAACGATCGACGCCTCAATTCAGTTCTACCCGGATTTAAGGCAGCTCGAACTCAGTTACAATCACCTCTTCACCATTCCTGAACGCACATTCGCCCATCAGAAGCAACTCCAACAGCTCCACCTCAACCACAACAAAATCGGCTCCATTTCGAGTTTGACGTTTAACGGCCTATCAGCGCTCACCTCGCTCAATTTACGAGGAAACTTTTTGGATGATCTCACCGCCAACAGCTTCTTGCAGGTTCCACGTTTGGAGGAATTGAATTTGGGTCAGAATCGAATTGCGCGTATCGATTCAAATGCATTTCGTGGTTTAACGCGATTGCGAGTGCTGCATTTGGATGACAACACGTTGACCGCAATGCCGTCAAACGCCTTTGCGCCGTTAGCTCAACTGAGCGAGCTATATTTGGGCATCAATTCATTCAATGCCATCGAAGATGGTTCCTTCGATCGTCTGACGTCATTAAGTCGTCTCAGTTTGAAGGGAGCCGCTCTGGAACTAGTCTCTTCGGAAACATTTCGTGGATTAGAGGGAACTCTACGCATACTCGATCTGTCTGACAATCGCTTACTGCTGGTGCCCACTGAGGCATTATCTCGTCTCACGCATTTGGAGGAATTGCTTTTGGGACAAAACGATTTTGAAACAATTCCCGAAGGTGCTTTCAACGGCTTGACGGAACTGCGACAATTGGACATCAGCGGTTCTTTGAAGTTGCACACAATTGAGCCGAGCGCCTTCTCCACGAACGTCAATTTAGAGTCGCTCATCGTCACTTCAAACAAAGCATTGGCTGGGATTGAATCGGGAGCGCTGAATGGGTTGCCGCAGCTGAAACATCTCGTTTTGCAAGATAACGCATTGACTGCCGTCGACGAAGAACTCTTCCCATGGAATCAACTGAAGACACTCGATCTCGCCAACAATCCAATCGTCTGCGACTGTCGGATGCTTTGGCTTCGCAGCGTTGACGATGCGAAAAATGTGGTGTGTGCAGGCCCAGAAGGTGTGCGAGGAGAATCGCTGAACAGAATGTCAGTCGAGATGATTGAATCGATTTGCTCGGTATCAGATACCCGAAAGCATGCCATGTTTGGTATTTTAATCGTTTTTGGTCTGGCGATTGTATCGGCACTCGTTTTGATTCTGCTGCGATATCGTCGACGTATCCCAGATTGGGGAAAGACAGGCAGCAAGAAGCAAGAATACCAAAAGACCTTTTCCGATGAGGATTACTCCCAGTCGAGTTACCCGTACGGGCTTACGGTTCAGAAGATGAATTCCCAGAATCGACCGATTCCCGTGACCGAGCTTTAGAGGCCAACAAATCATCCCCGAAAATAAGTCACAAATTTGCCATAAATTGCCAATGGATGCCAGGTGGCAGCTCAACCACATTGATGAGTCAGAATGAGGATAATCGATAAGCAATATCGTGTCTAATGATAATGAACTGTAGCTTTAGGAATATTGATAGTCATGCAGCCGGTTGACGAGACCATTCGTCACCGGTTCATCATTGATAAGTGAATTTCTCTCTTTAGGTTCTTTGCAGCTGTGGTCTTTCTAGTGAAAATGAATGAATAATAAAATTATTGGGTGGGGTTTGGTTGAACGCTGTCGTCCTTCTGACGGCATCTTCCTTTGGACCAAAGCAAAGAGCGACACATCGAAATGGCAGCTCTCATATCGTTTCTGATCAATCCGATCAAATAGGTGCTTTTATTGCGACCACCTCGAATGAATTTGGGGAACGGTGATTGAATTAAAAATAAATCGAAAACAATTCGAAAATAATTCAAGAAAAATACAAGCTAAATTTTTTTCGAAATTGTTTTAGAAAATACCAAATAACTCTTGGGGATTAAAGACCGCGTGCAGATTTTGTTGTTTATCAAAATTATTTGAAATTAAATCCTTCGAGCTGGTCACAATATAAGCACCTAATGTAAATACACAAAACTGGATTCAGTTAAGAAAGCCTCAAGTGCGATTTGTTGATTTGAAATGAAAAATTTATTTGAAAGCGAATAAAATTTGTTTTGAAATGGAAATCTTTTGTTTTGCCCTTTTGAATCTATCTCTACGTTCCAGGGGTCTCTTGCGGTAAATCTGTTCAGGTTATCATCCAATGTGGGGTTAAATTGAAAGATCTCTCGAGAGCATAATTTATTGTGATGAAAACGGAAAGTTCGATTCACAGGAAAAGGGGGAAAACGTAAAGAAAAATAATAAACAAAATAAAATTCGATTTCCGTAACGGAGGACGGGGCTTTAGTTGTTGCTAGCAAATGATGGCCGAAAGGGTCCCCCGCCACCTTCTGCCCCACCGGTCCGCTTCTTGCCCTTTTTAGGTTTCCTTCCTTTCCTGTCCTGCGGTCGCTGATTCGCTGTATATCCATTCGACCGTGGGCCACGCGATCGCCACGACTGTTGTTCCCCCTGCCGAGGCAAGTCAGGTACGTATTGCGGTGGCTGCTTTGGCATCTGCTTCATCAAGTCTTCCACGTCCAGCACACTGACCATTAGCCACAAGAATTCGTTTTCCTGTGGTTTCGCCTCGAAGCGACGAGGATCGTTCAACATTCGCCCAAAAATCGTGTTGAACTTTTGCCGTAGCGCAAACAGTAGATCGGCCTCGTATTTTCGCATTTCAAAAATGATCCAATCATCGATGCAGAAATGAACGTTTTCCATTCTCCTTGCAACATTCGATTCGGTCACGGTGCCGCCGTTGTAAACATCACCGTAGATCATATTCGCCTCCTCGTTCCAATGGCCAACGCTCCAGGTTTCATCTGGAAGCGGGATGATATTCGCCGGCGTGAAATTTATTGATCCACAAAACAGAGCTATGTTGATTGGTGCAATTGCCGTATTGTTGCGAATCATTGACATTCGTCCGGCGAGTGATTTCTCACCGAAAATCAGCCATTCGGTTGGCAGTTTTTGCAATTTTTTTAGAG
The DNA here is from genome assembly GCA_027564135.1 of Lestremia cinerea. NCBI lineage: Eukaryota > Metazoa > Arthropoda > Insecta > Diptera > Cecidomyiidae > Lestremia > Lestremia cinerea. Next base: position 7,296 of record JANSTV010081715.1, on the reverse strand, counting down.
CTCCGCTGGATGCCTCGTCTCTTGGTGGACGTAGAACCGATGCAATATGCGGTTTTAGATATTTTTCTCCCTTTGCTGATAATTTTCCATTCTTCTGATCGATGCGACACACATTCGGATAAAAACCAGCTGTCAAACACGCTTTGATCACCGACCAGTTGCCGGAATTGCAGTTCAAGTAATGCAAATCACCATCTTGGCCTGATGGACGGACGATCCCGGTGTTCGTCAAATGGCCCAGAATCAGTGACCTCACACCATTAATCATCTCCATATTGGCATTGCTAAGACAATTTGCGTACGTGAAATTTCGATCATTCTGCTGACGAGCAAACAGCCACTTATTGAAGATGTTGAGGAGGACCATGTGATCGCTGAAGGTGCTCTCCGAAAAGTTGTTGCGAAGAGCATCGAGTCGCTTGTATTCTTGACTATTGCCTGTCAACACAAATGGATCACTGACGGATAGAGCCGCTATGATCGTGATAACTGGATCCAGACAACGCAAAATGATGGCGTACAATATACACTTGCCCAGTTGGGCATCCACTGGAAAGTCAGCCAAATGAATGCCTAAATCGGTGATATTCTCGTGTTCATCCAAAGCATCGATTCGCTTCAGCAAATTTATGCTTTGACGGATGCTCATCACCGACGGTGGCTGTACTGCCTTTAGCAGGAACGCTTCAATCGAAAGTCGCGAGCGTGCCAGTATCTTGGCGTTCAGGCAAATGTCAGTGAGCGGCACTCGCAGAATCTCTGGCAATGTATATTCCTCCAGTGTGTTGAAAAAGTCCTCAGAGTACAACCGGAAGCATTGACCGCTTCGAGTACGTCCCGCACGGCCCGCACGTTGCTTAGCACATGCCTTCGAGATCCATGTCGAAGTCAGGCATGTGGCCTCAGACAGCGAATCATATGATTTCTGTTTGACTTTGCCCGCATCGATGACGTACACCACATCGTCAATCGTCAATGATGTCTCGGCAATGTTCGTGGACAAAATAATCTTGCGCATTCCTTGCGGCATTCGTTCGAAAACTTGTTGTTGACTGCGTGGCTGCATCGAACTGTGCAAAACAAATATTTGAAAGTTCTGACCGATTTGCATGAGTTCCGTTTCGAGGAGTTGACGCTGTGCGACAATGGTATCATAGCCTGGCAAGAAGACAAGAATACTGCCATCTGTGGGACGGGTCAAATGCAGATGCTTGATGACTGCATAGAGCATATCGTGGTCGATATCGAAGTCGTGCGTTGTCATTTGGTAAGCGGTGAGGCAGAATCGTTGTTGAGCTTTTCGTAGTTCCGCCGCCAAATCCGGCTTGGATGTTCGTTTCACGTCAACGTTCTCCTCCTCAAACTGCTGCAAGCATCTGACGCATTCGAGAGATTTGCTGTCAGTGGCATGTTGAAATGCAGTACGACCTTGAGCGTCCATCACTTTTGGATTGGCGCCGAAACGCAACAAATGTTGAACAGCTTTTGGGAAACTTCCCGCTGCGGCAAGCATCAAAGCTGTCATGCCGGTCTTGCTATGCTGATAGTCAACGGGAACGTTCTCATCGGTGATTAAGTAGTAGATCTGGTCGAATGGGGCATCGGTGTCCGTATCCAAACACTCATCCAGCGATTCATCCACGAAATCGATGTCTTCCACTTTCGCTGGAATTATCGGGGGTTCCTCTTCTAAACAAAAATCAACATTATTTGAAGCAAACACTCAACAACCCTCCAATTTACCTTCGTCAGAATCACTCTCCTGTTCGATGGTCTCTTTTCCTGAAGTCGCCAATTGATCTTCCAATTGCATCAAAACCTTTGATTTATTCTCACGCATGTACTGATCCATCGCTTTGGTTTTGTATTTGGTCATGGCTAACACCTCGCCGAGATAGTGTAGGTCCACGGGAAACATCCGACCGGGCACATTGAACACTGGCGAGCCGTCAAAGTACTCGCTGAATACTTTCGAGTCCAATGTGGCCGACATGAGGACGATCTTCAGATTTGGGTTCTCCACCAAGCCATCTCTTATGGCAATCAACAGAAAGTCTGTGATTTTCTCACGTTCGTGCACCTCATCGATAATCAAATGGGTGACGCTGCGGAAGAGATCGTTGGCATGCCCTCCCATCAAGCATCGCAACAGAAATCCGCTAGTGGTGAATATCAAATTGGTTTTGTTGGAGACGCGACTGTCCAAGCGGATTTGGTAGCCAATCGATTGCCCTAATTGGTCACCACGTTCTTGAGAGATTCGCTCCGAAATCGATGTGGCCGCCAAGCGACGCGGTTGTGTGCAAATGATACGACACACCTTCTGATTATCCGCGTGTTCTTCAAGGATGTACTGCGGTACTTGAGTCGTTTTTCCGGAACCTAAAACGCAATGACGTCAGTCTCATACGGAAATAGCCTCTCAATGCAATCTTACGCACCTGTCTCGCCGGACACAACAACCACTTGATTGGCGCTGATGGCATCCAAAATGTCCTCTCGATACGGAAATATCGGCAGATTTTCTCGAAAATGTCGAAATTTTTCTTCATTCACTGGCGGCGATGGAATGTGGAAGGATCTCTGACGTTGGCCATCTCGCGATGTGAAATCAAATGGGGAATGACCATCACCAAAGTGCGTTCGTGATGCCAACAATTTCATTTGGCATTCGTGCGGCAGCACTGGATTCGCACTCAAATAGCTGGCCAGATTTTGTAGAGTGAAATCAGAGATGGAAATCACAGCGCTTTGCTTCGATCGGGCTTCATGACTGTTTGTCACCACCTTGTGAACCATCAGAAATCTACCGTCACCTGCGACAACACGAAAATCTCGATTAGGCACGTTGCATCAACGGAATGACAATCGTCTTACCAATGCCACGAGACTTGGATTTGAGATCCGGATAGTTGGCCGCATAACGATGGAGTTTCTTGCGTTCGGTGTTGCTCAATGTCGGGGGAAACGGCAACACCATACGGCTACTGTCACTACGAAAATCATCCACTTGTTGGAACAATTCACGCTCGAAATCATTCTTCGGCATCAATTCATCCGTTTTTTCTTTTTTGCGAACCATTCTTGGAAATGATGCGGCTCATTCGATGCTTCGAATGGCAACCAAACAAACAAATCGTTTGAGGTTATGTAATGTATTGGCACCGTTCACAATCCACTTGAATGTTTCGAATGGTTCAATGAGGTTAACTTTGCGGACGATCTCTTTGCGGAAAAATGCATAAGCGTCAGGTCGCAAACGGAGATTGCTGAAAAAACGCTAGAATCTCTCAGTTTTAATTTACAATTTGGTGATTTGCTTTGTGCTTCACTTGCACCACTGTTTGTGTACTCGTTCTGTCAACTGGCTTTCTTGTGAATCCGACCGAATTGACGTTTCGATTGCGCTGTGAGTGTGTGTATACGTTGCGCAAACGTATGTCGTTGAGTATGACGTGGATTCTCGTAACGGTTTATTACGCATTTCGTTAGATTTTTAGTTAACTGGGAAGACTAGAAGTCATTTGTTCTCCTCATCTCCTCATCTGTTGCAATCTGTCAATCACACTCTCCGCCATGGGCTCAGCAAGTCATGAACAATTTTTGGAAAACAAAAAGTGGATTCATTGCTTGAATTGCTTTGAAGGCATCAATGCGGAATATTTTACATACATTTTGGCTTGTGGCGACATCATTTGCCACGATTGCCTGAGAAAATGTCAGTTTCCCGCGCATCATTTGGATTCAAGTTCATCGAAGATCCTAACCTCGATTTCTTCCACGTCCGTAGGTAGCCATAATCAAACGACGGTCCTTTGTCTTTTATGCAAAAAGAAAGTTCGCTATCTCCCCATCACCAAAGATGTAAGTCCCTACAAATGCGATCCCATTCAATTCATTCATTAGATATTTCCGTTCAGTTGCCCGATCGGTATCGATGCAAATTCGAACCGATCCTCACGGACAAGACGATTGAAACAATGGAGTTTCAAGAACATCTAAGAAAGAAAGTCCTCAAGAAGATGGCAGAGAAAACCGAGGCGCTTGACAAGGCTTCCTTGGAGATGAAAAAGCGGACACATCGAATTGAAGCAGCATATTTTAAAGCGGTCGAGGCACTCAAGCCAATGGACCGTCAGCTCAGAAAATTCCTGAAGGCAGAAGAATTGGAATTGCTGTTGTTGAAATCGGATGAAGAACTGAATGCCATGACTTTTAGCCGCGAAGTCTTGGCGCGCGTTAGAAAATCCAAGTAGGTGATTGATGAAAATCTATTCGACACATTTTCCATGAATCCGTTTCAGTCAGAGAGTTCCTCCGACGACAAAGGACCGTACACGTTCAAGCCACGAAACTCGGTCGAAAAGCAGTGGAGGTTACCCTTCCTCCCACATGGGAGGTATCACACAATCACGGAGCTCCGGCAAGAGCTCTCGAGACGTTAATGTGTACGGAGCAAACCCGCGAACTCCCAAGGGTCCTCGCATATTCAATGCACCAGCGAAATTCTACGAAACTAATGTGTACGGAGGAAATCCAAGAACTCCCAAGGCTCCTCGCGTATTCAATGCACAAGCAAAATCCTACGAAGCTAATGTGTACGGAGCAAACCCCAAAACCCCCAAGGCTCCTCGAATATTCAATACACCAGCCAAATCTTACGAAGCTAATGTGTACGGAGCAAACCCCAAAACCCCCAAGGCTCCTCGAATATTCAATACACCAGCCAAATCTTACGAAACTAATGTGTACGGAGCAAACCCAAGAACACCCAAGACTCCTCGCATATTCCACGTACCAACGAAATCGTACGTGCCTTACTTGATCATCTTCCAGGAATTTGTTGACAAGTTGCTGTTATTTTTCAGTCCTGGTCGCTTGTATTTGCAGCAAAATGTTCATCTGGCGCGTCGTACTCCCGGTAGACAAGTCCCACCTCCAGTGCAAAGGTGTTAATATCGATCCTCACGTCTCTTTTCTCTACAAAATATTCACTCATTTCCCACTTCACTTTCAGACCGCTTTATAAGCCGCATCACGCGAATCCTCATTACTTACCAGGAAGACATGTTTATCGACCACCCCTTCAGCAAATACCAATCCAAACACCACACATACTCTCTCGACAAAGAAAATATAATCTACAAGCGCCAATACTCATAACTCCTACGAGCAACCTGTCAAGCAGCCATTCGGCCAGACGAAATTCCTCTCAGACACCGTGTGTCCTTTGAGATGGATTCCCATCAGGAAAATTTGATTATTTTTTTTCGTTTCTCATACTCGAATTGAAGTTCATACCTAATTTGCGACAACTCAAGTAGCTGCGGAATCCTCTCAGAAACGTACTTCAATGAACTCCATAATTTGATGAAAAGGAAGCAAAACTCAAGGAAAAGCAGCTGTTTCGATATTTGAACAACATTGACAACATTATAATTCACATTCAGCTTAAGTTCCTTAAATCTATGCCTCGGCATCTAAAAATAAAAATTTCGCTTCGAAAACTCTAATCAAAACATTCACAATGAGATCGTTAATGAACGCATTCGCTTTTATTTTAAGGCATTAATCGTAATGAAAAGGGTTGGTTGCGATTCGCTGAACGAAATGCCGAAGAATGAAATTGGAAAGAGAAAAAATCCGAAGTAATTGAGGTGGACCGATGATTGTTGAGCGTCGACTAAGTGTCCAAAACGGCTCCCTTCATGCTAGGCACGTGATGGTGTTGATTTTCGCCCAGCCTTTTCGCCAATTCATGGATGACATCGCGAAATATGACAGTGTCAATGTTCTCGCCGAGCATGTACAGCAGGAACCAATCACCCATTTTTGAACGACGCACTATCACCTCACAAGCTTCTCGACGCACTAATCTGTAATGGGAATCGTATTGGAACCGGTTAAAGTGAATTCGAAGGATCATTCAAATTGCGACCTCACCTAAATCTTAATCGTAGCAAATAAACTCTCATTCTCGGCGAGAATATGATGATGATTCGATAAACTATTGTGATTGCGGTCAGCACAAACAAAATGATGAACCAAAACCACAGAAAAATGTAGATTTTCTCATTGACTACATTCAGCGGCAGTATGCAAATGGCGTCATGTCTTTCAACCTGTTGAATTGAATCGAGAATGAGATGGTGGAGATTCGAGACCGAAATATTATTTGCAACTCACCTCACCGCTGACACCATATTTGTAGAATGTGCATTTGGTCATGCGCGGAAATATATAAATCATCGGATCGATGCGATCCTCTTCATCGGTATCCATGTACTCGATGACTTCCAGCCCGAAGGTCAGGAATTCACCGTCGAAGAATCGATTCATCAGAAACATTTGCCCTGCAAAATAAAGCACACGAGTTTTCATTTCGATGCTGTCGTGCCGATCGGTATGCACCTACCGATTACATTCACCAGCGACAGGAACTCGCAAACATAATAACGGTATGCCCACCAGTTGTGGTATCTGTTTTCGATGGAAATTCATTAAAACCTCATGAGTTCAAATCAAACTACCCAAAGTCACAAGAAATTACCTCAAATTATCCCACAAATACTCCTGAAGCAGCTTCTTTTTCTGTTGCTTTTCGGGATTCGAACATATGCCGACGTCCATGTCAAGCATCAGTGCTTGGATTTTTCCACCTAACGGGTTTTAAGGGATTGATTCAAAATCGAATTTACGCGAGAGCTTGATGACAGTACTCACCTTCCCAAGATTTCCACAACCAACGTGGTGTGTAGAACAAGATCGCCTGCAATGAAAGTCATTAGCCCGTTATTTATGGATTTTTCAAGTGAGACCCCCGGAATTAGTCGCTTTGTGAGTTTCAGGAAAGAGTCATTGAATTGGAGAATTTCAATTTGAAATTGTTTCGTCCGAATCGCCCATGATCACGGTCGATGTTGAACAATTCCCAGAAAGACAGTTGACAGACGCCCAGCCCACTGAGTCATGCCGTACCGATCGAGTTGAAGAGTTTCCAGTGAAACGACGCCATCCACAGAAGCCGGATGAAATCGAAAGGAAAATAAAATGAATTTCGCAATCGGTTTTCCATTAACGCTCGGACCTAAAAACCGACGCTAATGAAGTCGCAGTCGAAATCGAAATGGTAAACACAATAATTTATTGATGAATTTGTAGCGTAGCCATTACATGGAATCGCTGTTGCTTTCGACCGGACAAGCGTGAAGACGCTTCTAGCAAATGTGCAGACATAATTACCCAAATGTTAAACACACAATTTGTGGGCACGACGTCAATGTTGGCCGCAATGCC
>JANSTV010081604.1:0-21337 GCA_027564135.1 Lestremia cinerea | reverse complement strand
TCGGACAGCGATTTGATGTTGTCAATGTTGACGGAAGCTTCTTTTTTGTTGCCATCCAATCTGGCGGCCAATTGCTCGCGCACCTTTTGCACTTGGGTGTCTTCATAGCGCGCCTTTTTCGCCATACTCTCGAGGCCATCCGATTCCAGTGGTCTTTTCACCTGGGTCGGAATCTCCAACGGAGCACTTTTGTCTATACTTGCACATGTTGCTGTATCTCCGTTCAAATAGGCGAGTAATTCTTTTCTGTCGGGACGATTTACGGCGGGAATATCTTCGGCCTAAAATAAAAATGGCATCACATTAAACCGTTTTGCGCTTGCACGGTCAGCATTAACACTTACGGCACACTGACGAACGTACACTGAATGCTGAAGCTGTACATTCTTGAGCAAATACAGCAAACATTCCAGCGTGTAATAGTCCCTGGGCGCGCCTTTCTTACTTGACCTGGAAATGGGCGAGAAAACAACATCAACAACAGCCCTTTCGATTCATGCCCGTACATTGTTGGCATCAACCTAACCACAATCACGTACCCATATTTCAAGTAATTTGTTTTCACATTTTTCGGCCACGAAAATTCACCAAAGATGATTTGACCTTCACGCTCAATGATTTCCCGTTTCTTAATGTTGTATTGGCGCAGCAAACTCAATGGATCGGCCATCGTAAATCCAATGAAAAGTTTTGCAAAAACACAAAATGTTGTTACTAGTTCACTTGTGAATGCACTTCTAAAACATAAATAGCGAACGATTGACAGCGGACTGCAGCGCTCTCTACTGGACTCTGCATATATTGTGAACGACTACTTTCAACTACGCGTTATTTTTCACGTAAAGCATTCCGCTTATTATGATCGAGTACGAGCAGTCGCATTGTAAGATATATCAGCAATCGATCCTGGATTTGTACAGACCAAGCACAGAATCCAAACAAATCCAATTAAAATTCCAAACAGAATATTTTGAAAATGCGTTGTGTAACTTCTTATTTACTTGTTGGATTCTCCCGATAGGGTTGGTAGCAATGTGACACTTGCAATGGCTTATTGGCTGCGTACGCCAGCTTCAAACTGCTATTTACTTGAAAATGATCGCTTGGAAACATAAACAACTTGTCATGATTGCGATTGATAAACACGCTGAATGACAGAAGCGGTTATAAAGTCCATTTTTCTTAGATAGCTCCCATCAGTTTCTCACCTTTCTCTCAGCTGTCATTCGTAGTCACCATGACTGGATCATTATTTGGAAAACTAGCCCTCGTTACAGGTAAACATTGCAGCGGTGCTTTATTCCAATCGGAAATTAATGTTTGAATGAAAAGGTGCTGGCGGTGGAATCGGGCGGGCGGCCTGCAGAATCCTTGGTCGAGATGGAGCAACCATCATTGCAGCTGATAGGAATTTCGAGGCGGCCAAGACGACTGCCAGTGAGATCAATGAATCTACTCAAGCGCTGGAAATAGATGTTTCCTCCGGTGACAGCATCGATAAGGCACTGAGTGAAATCCTCAAGAACTTCAAGCAACCTCCATCAATCATCGTTAATGCTGCCGGCATCACAAGAGATGGCTTCCTGCTTAAGATGTCCGAGGAGGATTTCGACAAGGTCATCGATGTAAATCTGAAAGGAACGTTTCTTGTGATGAAGAAATTTGCCCAGGCGATGGTGGATCACAATATCTGCGAAGGTTCGATCATAAATCTGGCGAGCATCGTTGGAAAATGGGGAAATATTGGTCAAGCGAACTATTCATCGAGCAAAGCCGGAGTAGAGTCAATGACACGAGTCGCTTCGAAAGAATTTGGAAAATTTCAAATTCGCGTGAATGCTATCCTGCCAGGCTTCATAAACACACCAATGACAGAACATGTGCCACAGAAGGTCAAAGATATCATGGTGCAGCAATGTGCTCTTCGACGGTTCGGAGAGCCTGAAGAAATTGCTGAAGTCATTTCGTTTTTGGCTTCAACGAAGAGCTCATACATAAACGGTGCATCCATTGAGGTTACGGGAGGCTGAGAATACGGAAAATTTTGCGAGTAGACAATTGAGGGCCTTCAGAATTCAAATGAAAATCCGTTATTAATATAAAATCATGAGTTTTATTGGTTTATTAAATGTTTGTGAAAATTCTTAAGAAAAAAAAATATTTTGACAAGAAGAGAATCAAAATGGAAGTCTTTGCTGCATCCAGCATGGTAATTTGAGCTTAAAGATACGGCTGCCATCCGGCAAACAGCCGACAGAGATTGCTTGGACTGATTGCTTCCTGAATTAACATTTCGACCTGCCCTTCGACAGTGGAACTCTCGCTGCGGCTGATGTGCTTGCCATCCAGCTTCTCCTCCAGTCGTAAGAGAGCCCTCTCCGCCATTGAGTTAGTATTTGCGTCGCGATTCGAATCCCCTGTTTTGAGAAAATCGATTTGAGATACTATCGGCTTCTAAAATGCCGTTCATACCATCAACTGTGCTGTCATCGTTGCTAAGAACATTTTGTCGTTTGCGTGCCTTCTTTGCGCTGACCGTCCACGCGTACAAGGGATCATGCAGAAGTACTTCCAAGATGGTGACAATGATGCTTTTGTTCTGCCTCAAAACTTCCATAGTCTTCTCACAGGATTTGCGGAAGACACCTTCAACTCCGGTCGACCCAAGTCCAGAAACCAAATCTCGGGTCAAGCGGAACGGAATGGTTTCGGGAGTCGGTAAGATTTTCCCTTGCTCGAATGCGATTCCTGTCAATTCAAATAATTGTCGCGTTATAATTGCCTTGAGCATAGCAGGCCGTTCATACCAAAGTCGATGTGGACCAGCTCTGCCGTTTTCGAATCGATCAAGATGTTGCTGACGTGGCGATCTCCAATGCCCAAAATGTAGCCAATCATTGACGTTGTCGACAGACTGTGCGCATATGCCAATCTGCGTTCGAACCAAATTCCAGGACTTTGAAATTTTTCAAGGAAAAAATAATGAAGAACTGGCTGGATGCTCTTGCAGATGTCATTGAAGACTTCTAACTGTTCAGGAGGGGATTTTTTTGCACAAGCCTGGAAAAAATTGAGACCATCGTCAGGGCGAGATGCTACACTAAGCCTTGAATTGATCTTACAACCAATTTCTTGCGACATTCTCCTGGTGGCAGATCTTCTGGGTTGTAGCGCTGATGTGCTTTCGTCAAATATTCATTCAAAGGAACCGTGTTAATGCACCATTCGAGGATGCCGCTCCGTTGTGACAGAGGCACGACCAAATAAGTGCGAATATTCAAGCGATCCTTCTTCGTTTTTTTGGAACTTCGCAGGAATGCATTCATGATGTTGAACACTTGCTGCATCACCGCATCTTGCCGTAGGTCGTCCTTGCCTTTGAGCAGTTGCGGATACGACTTACCGTCTGAGCAAACAACTTCTATCTTCTTAGGCGCATTTATCCCACCGACGTTCTTCACATCACTTTTCCATTTGACGATGCTCTTGACTTTTGAAGAGTAATCACCACCTACTGAAACTGGTAGCTTCAACGTCGGGCAATGTACAAAATTCAAATTCCTCAATTTGCGTATTGGCTCGTTCGAAGAAAGGATTTGACTCTTCGGTGGCGGAGTATTGGCCAGACGAATCAGCACTGAGCACATTTCCTCCATTTGTGACAGTATTTTAGACACTTTTGCTATTCCTTTCAGCCGTTTCAGCAGATTCTTAGCACCCTCCACCCGCGGTGAATGGTCGTTCTTGCTTTGTGAGGGGTCGTCGCTGTAAGCATTCGCTAGCGCCAGTATCTGGTACAAGCTGTGGTATGGATGATCGATGGCGCATCGTTCTGAAAGGATATAAGTCGGTGATTCAATCCAGTCAAAAGCAGTCAAATGGCTCAAACAAGACTTACCCACAATCCGCTCGATCAAAATACTGAAATTATCATTGACGCTGCTCAACCGCGTTGCGATCTGCGGCAGAACAGAAATGAATTTGTGCGAGGCAACATTGTTGAAATTCTTCCTCAATAAATCAAGAACTGATGTGTTGTTCTTGTTGGCAAACCACAAGGAACATATTCGAAAGAGCACTGAGCTGCTGAGATCGTCCTTCTCCATGAGAATGGTTCGAAGGTAATAACTGACGGCCAAAGACAGACATTCGGCTTGTTCGGTCTCGGTGTTCTCGATTTCTGTCTTGTCCAATCCAATCGACTTGGCCATGATGGTTCTCGATCTACCTTCGTCTTCATTCAGTGGTTTGCTTCCCTTGAAAACCGACAAATTTTCTCGAATTTTTTCGATATTCGCTTTCATTTTCTCGTAGTCTGGTGACTTTTTGTACGAAGTTATCTGCTGGTATTCTCGATCGGCATCTGTAAGCAAACGAAATAAATACGCCTCGCTCCGAATAGTAGAGCAGTTACTCACATTTCGCAATTGATTTGTACGTTTTCGCCTTGCTGTCAATCTCGAACTCATCGATGTTTTTGAGAGCATGCTCGAACTCAGTTGCCACCACGCGGTGCCGATTTTCTTTGAATTTTCTCAACATATCGGCAGAACCTTCCAGATATATTTTGATGACGTTTCTGGTGTTTTCCGATCGACTTTCGGCCAAGTATTCGCCATAGATACGCTTTGCTGTTACGACTGATAGGGAGACTAAGCGCTCGTTCGCCACGCGATGGGCGAGCTTCTTGGCTAACGATTGGTCGCCCAAAGCCCAATTGAGCTTCGCATCTTCGATTATGGTGCGTTGCTGCGCGAGGAGAGTGGCATTTTCACAATTGTCAATTAGTTTTGAGCGAAATATTACCTGAAAATCTCTGGGCAGTTCCATGCTGTGCAAAACAGCCATGTATCGAATGGCCAAATTGAAAAAGCCTTCCTTGCGACAAACCGAGGCCAAATTCAGCAACATTTCTTGTGTTCCCTCGCTGATGTTGAAGAAACCTTCAATTTTACGTTTAGCGCGAACTCCGGCCGAATCAAAAAGCACAATCCGTTGGGCCAAAATCGGTTCACGATTCTCGAAGCTGCTGAAAGGCAATTCTTCTTCGTCCTTCCACTTATTCATCAAGGTCTCAGGGCTGGTGGGCGTTTCGTTCCTCAAAAATTGAATCTGAAAAAGAAAAGTTCAAGCTCAAACGTTTTTCCAATGGAAATATCGCGGTAGCAAAACGTACATCACAGAACTCCTCAATTTGCTGCAACAAATGCAACGAGGCTAAATTTTTGTAGACATTTTTGGTGCATTCGAAACTTGATTGCTGAAGTATTTTTATCAGAGCTTTACGAGCGCGTTTGATCGACGCAGCTACGTCAATTTCATTCCTTTCGCGCATATACTTCAACGCAAAGTAGTGACTTCGATCCACCTCCAAGCACAAGCTGGATTTCTGTCCAGTACTTTTGGTCGATTCACTACCCGTGTCGAGGATGCTCCAATCGGCTAGCCGCCAAGCACAGTTAAATTTGACGCTCGTCTGTTGATCAGGCTCCGACTGGGACATTTTCATGGCCAGCGAGTAGAGGCCAGACTCTGCCAGGTAACTGGTGTATGCTTGGGTACTTTCAGGGCGACTGAGTGAACGCACATCGTTCTCCAAGTAGATTTGATTCCACGACTGATTCATTTGCAAATATGGCAGGCGTGATTGGATGGGATCCAAGTACGCTGTAACCGCATCCATTTCACCAATTGATTGGTACGAGCTTTTCATGATTTCCATTAATTTCGGCTTTTCTACAACGCTTGGTTGCATCATCGCCCATTCTCCATATAATACCGCTGTGAAGTGAGCATCGCAGTAGTTAGCTGCCTTGGCAATGTGTGTGTAGGGTAATTTGATCCGAAGCGAGGAGTTTTTCGTGCTGCAAAGATAATCGATCCTTTTACCACACTCGGCGACAGAATCTTCCAATTCGACTTACTTGAAGCTATGAATTCGAATATATTCGCAAACGCTTAGCATTGACTTGATCGAAGCCTTATTCATGTGGATTCCCAAGCTGTTCCCATCATAATCATCCCAAGAAGTTTGATCATTAAAGTGCTTTTGGAAGAAAAGCTCCACAGCATCGCCCAACGTCTCATTGTATCGAGTGCTGTTCAGCGACAGCAGGCATTTCACCAAAACCGGCGCCAAGGTCTCAGCAAATAAGGTCTGAAATGTTGAAATTGTATGTATGTACTTGAGAGTCGCGGTAGTTAATCGGAATCTTTCCGCGGCTTACCTGCAGCAGTACAACCGTTGTCAGTGTCTCATCCCCAAACAATGTTAGAAGCTCCACTGTGAATTTCTTGATCCAAACAGAGTGTGATGACATGCTATGCTCTTCAAAAAGAGCTGTTAAATCGAGAGGCTTCTTGGTGTTTGATAGAGGGGAGATAGCCATTGTGGGGGACTTAAATACGTCCAAATATTGAAACTCGTCTGTAATCGATTCGGAAACTTTTAAATCTTCTTTTGAGGTTGGCTTTCTTGCAAAACTCACCGGCCAACTCGCTGCCAAGGTCGGTTTTCAGTAAATGAACGCACGCCTCTGAAACTGATTTCAATACTCTGGCATCAGAATGCGTCAGAAGGGCATTCAACTTGTCGAAGACCAAAAGGCAAAAGTTCCTGGTAGCTTCCTCGAAGTTGTCGCACTGTCAGAAAACGGAACTGTTAAGCTCACTTCGGAATGGAAAGGAAAATTTTCCAACTCACTTTATTGAACAGAAATGGCTGAGTGTCTGGCTTCAAAACGATCGTTCCCAAATCCGATGATCCCAATTCGCCCAGGCATTTCGTTGCGACAATATTTTTTTCAATGTCATTTCCTTGAATCGTCTGCAGAAGCGCAAAAATCAAGCGATGGATAATACTGGTCTCACAATCTTCAGAAAATCCACGCATTTCATGCAGCTGCTGGTAAATTGCGTGCAGTTCCTTTTTCTTCAATGACAACTGTTTGGGAGCGATTGGACAAAGGTTATAAAGAAATCTACAGTTGCCATTGAGCTCATCTTACATGTTCCTTCAAGGAAATCATCCCCTCGATCTTTCGCTTGTCCACCAAAAGAAAATGCTCGATTTCCTCCAACAAGGAGAACTCTCGTCCATTGTATTTGATTGTCTGGTGAGCATTTCGTAGTTTGTCGAAGCTCGATTGCGATGGGAAATTGTCCAACAGGGTGACGCTCTCTTTCAAGACATTCTGTTGTTCGATCACCAAAAATTCCAAAAGGCCCAAAGCGACGGGCGTTATTTTGGCATCGTCGTGGTCCTTTGGGAGTTGCACCAAAGTTGAAACGATGAAATTCAGAAAAGGTTTCATTTCTTCCGCGCATTCCGGCAAGATGGTCTTTAGGAACTTCATGAAGCATTTACAAACAGCGAGTCTCATCGATGGGCACGCATCGAAGCAGACAATAGCATTGCAGAAAAAATGCGTCAGGTCTCGCACGAAATATCGCTTGATATTCGTCAATTTTCGATTCTCATTATTTTGAATCAGAAACGTGGAAATGAAATCGATCAAAATGCATGTATGGAAGAGTGCACAGAATTTCTGCTCGAGAAATTTAGCATTTTGAATTCGAAGCTTGCACGAGGTGAGCATTGATTGAATGCACCGGGGGTTCTGTTCACAGAAATGACCAATGATGTTTCCGCTGATTCCGGCTTGTTGCTGAAATGAAAAATTGTGATCCGCTCAGTTGAAATTGGAAGAGCCTCGAATTTGCGAAACCACTCACCTCAATGAATTCTAAACACTTGTTGAAATCTTCATAGTCAATCATGTGCTCGTCGCGAATGTAATCGATTTTCAAATCAAAGAACTTGGTGAAAAGCTCATCATCCCAAACATTTTGCAGCAGTTCCTCGACAATCTCGAAGGAATTTTTAGTGGAATATTCGTTCAAGTCCGGTCTCTCTTTGTTCAGAAGATCCAGCAATGATTTCCCAAAAACTTTGTATTCTCTCGAGATTTTGTTCGATTCGATTTGCATGGGAATCAAAAATGCCAGGCAATTGGTAAGGATGGGCTAAAATTTAAAGAATCTTCAAGTGATTTCCCAACAGTTTATCGAAGAAACTGCTTACCTCCGTCAACAATTCTGACATCGAACTCGCTGACATTGTTTCCAGCAAGTCGGGCAGCATATCCGGTTTGTAGCGCAACACGGACACTATGATGGAACTGGATTGATCCAAAAGAAAGTCATTCAACCCTGCGCTGGAGGTGAAATACCAAGGAAATTTCGACATGTGATAGTTCTTCAAAATCCATTTGGAAATCATGAACGGTATCGAATCGGTTAACACGTCCGAATGTGTGTCGGTGGGGGAAAGCTCATGGCAGATTTTTTTAGCGATAAGCAAGATGTTTTCTATTTGAAGCGAGAACGAGACAAGTTAAAAAAGAAAATCGTTTAATTTGAATCTTTCTACTCACCTTCGCTGACTTTGTTCTTGTAGCAGAACTCAGCGAGATAGAACCAGCATTGCTTCCTCAAAATCGAGCATTTAACAATGATCGAACTGAAGAGCTGGACGCAAGCAGAAAATATCTTTAATTTATCATCCAACGAACTGCCGCGATCGCTAGTTGTTGCCAGCTCTTGAACTTTGAGCTTATCGAACAAATTCAAGTGAAACTCTTTGACACTGAACTCGTCGTTCTGTTCCACATTCAGCCAATTTCTGTCGAAGACAAATGTGAGGCATTCAATGGCAGCCAATTGTATACGCAAAATGTCGCTCTTCAAAAATGTTTCGGCGTATTTGCACAGCATTTTGTTGAGCTGTTCTGCGTAGAGAACATTCGAGTAGTTCTGAAAGAAGTTGAAAATAAGTTGAGTATTGGGAGTGGGGGACTCATTGACATACCCTGGCGATATGCTTGACGCAGCCGATTATTTTCAAGGTTAGACTCGGACCATATTTCTTCTTCTTGATCAGCGAGAAGAAGGCAGACATCACGACTATCATATCGTCGAACATATCCGGATAGATTCGGATGAACTGCACGAAATTTGGAATTCGGTCGACGATCATGTTGATGTACCCTGGATGCGAGGGGTACATTTGGCACACACTTTTGATGAAGTCGAATGCCCAAACAGCGCGCTCCTCCACGGAATGGAGAACGGTTATGATCTGGGAAAAACTTGACAGTCGTAAGATATCACGAAAGGTTGCTGCAGCCGGGTACTTACCTCAACCAGTTGAAATGCAATGAACAAGTCTTCACGACACTCATAATCGAATTCATGTTGATGAATTGCATCGAAGGCCACCATTCCCTCTTCGTCCTTTTGAGAAGAGAAATGTGACAGCAAGATGAAGCAATTCAACTGAACTTTACGGTCGAAGGGCATTTCACTAGCGTTTTGAATAACTTGCGATTGCATCACTCCTGATTTCGTTCTTCGAAGCCTTTGTATTTTCTTAGTGCACCATTTGATTATATGAGCATTGCCTTCAAATAGCAGCTGTCTCAAAACAGGTGACATGCTCCGAGTGAAAATGTTTAGCATCACCGTCAGCATTTCGGAAACGTCCTTTAGATCCTGGTTGGTGTTGATGAGAGAATCAATGACCATGTTCATTTGACTCAGCTGAATTTTGATCCGTTTAGTCAAGAATGATTTCTCGAATTTGTCAGCGTCCATGCTTTGGTATTCGAGCAGATAGTTCAAAATGTTCATGGCAGTTAACAGCGAAGCAGAAACATTCATAAAGTCTTCAAGATGATTATCGGTTGGCTGGAACACTGCTTCTGAACTCAGAGCTTTGGCCAATTCTTCGTGAAGCATTTCATTGATGACCGTTTTCAATGAACTGGCCTTTGGCATGGCTGTTTGGGTGTTGGTTGAAAACAGGCTATCTTTGGAGTCGACCACGATGAGATTGTTCAGTGTCTGGAATCGTAATTGCGCCTCTAGAGCCGAAACGAAGTCTGTAAACTCATTTCGTTGGCAAATAATTCCGACTTGGATTTCACTGCCTTTGACTCCTTCCATTTGATCCACTTTCGATAAAACGCACAATGCACTCAATTCCGCCACCAACTCTACATTGATCTTCTCGTCGATTTGAAGCACTTTCTTCAATTCATGAGCTTTTACTCTTTCATTCAGCCACCGGATTATGCCAATTTTTAATTGCCCGGCGTCTTTGAATGCGTCAACAGTGGCATTTTTCATGATTTCGATCAACAATCGGATCGTTGCATTCGACTTTTTGATCGCGTTGTTGAGAACCGCATTGATAATACTTTCCAGAAATTCATTCGAAGTAAATTTCTTATTTTTCACCAAGAGCTGCACCAGCGCTAAATTGCCGCCAACGATCGCAGCATTACTTTGAGCACCGGCTTGACGAAATGCGACTTGCTGGATTTTGGTCCAGAGTTCGTCACAAAATTCTTGGCGAATGATCGTGCTTGCTTCACATTTGAGATCTGGCTCCTTGGTCAACATTACGTGAACCACATTCGTTAAAGTTGTCAATTGAATGGGATGCTGAATAGTTGGTTGAAAATCAGCTATGAAATGCAGCAAAGGTTGATAGTCCTCGATGACCAACAAGTGATGGTTTTCCAGTAGCACTTGCGACAAAATCACAGTCCTGTTGAAGTAGAAATTTAACCAGAGGAATCTTCTCCGTCAGAACTATTTACCATCTCCAGCAGAACTTGGACTTTTCCGGTTGAGCAAGCTCCATAAGGCGCTCCAACTGATAAGTGCATCTTCTACGTTTTTGTAGCTGCTCTTCCGAAAGATCCTTCCAAACAGACTCGTCCCACAGAACCTAAGAAAAAAATTCAGAAATCAATGTGAAACTGATCGTAATTCCCTCAATGGTAGATCAACTAACCACTCCACACGTCTTCGATGCCATTCGTACAAACGTCGATGAGATGCTTAAGTTTGTCTGCAGTCGACTCGACTGTTTGTTCAGCTCGCGAATTTCCGTTTGAATGACGTAGAAAATATTGCGCAAATGACGATTCCAAATTTCCCAGTCTTCAGCGTAATTAGTTTTCATGAAGTCATCGCTTCGATTATCCCCATTGTTTGAGGCCAAAGAGTGCGGGTGATGAACAACAACGGCCAAATGCAACAATTGGAACAAAATGTCCTTGGCTTCATCGTCCATCTTGAACTCATAATACTTCAGAACTCTGGTCAAAACCTGATCAAGGAAGGCACACACGGAGAAACGATTGTTCAAGGCGAGCTGCAAGCAAAAAAAATCAAATTAAAATCGGCTGGAAGCGGACAGTATTGGATGGCCCTACATTCTTTGCGAATTGGAAGACCGTTTTAAGAATTTCCTTTTGGGTTTTGAACTGATGATTGTCCTCTACCATTCTAATTAGATTCGGATTCAAATACTGATGTAAATCGGTTTCTAAGTTTGCGTACTTCACGCCATTCTCCACAATCAATGGGATGCATTCGACCAACGGCAGTTTTTGAGTCGAAGTAGCGTCCTTGTCCAGATCGTAGAATTGAAAGCAATGCGAGAGTAATCCTGGAGAAAAGAAATTCGTAATTTTTTGCGCCGATGAATTGCGTGTGAAAATACGTACGACTCCAATCACTGATTGTCACCTCTGACAAATTGCCTTTGGCGTACAGCACATGCTTCTTGACGATTTTCAAATAGCATTCATCAAAGTATTTGGACATTGGGCGGTCCTGGAAACATTGGAAGGCAGCGTCCAGAATCTGCCGAAGGCTAATGTTCAGCTTATCCTTATTCGCTAAATTCACAAACTTGACCAGAACTTTGATCAATTCGGTGTTCCGATTTTCAAGCGATGCCGCTTGTCTGTTGCCGGTGGTCAATTTAACCGTTTGTTCGCGTATCGCACCATTCAGCCGTTCGAACAGTTGAAGCCATGATGTGCCTGCATCAAATAATTCTTGCTGCAGCAATTTGCACAGCTCTTCGGATCGGTTATCGATTATATAGTCGAATTTCTCCAGTGCCTTCGATCGGATGGTTAGTTTGTCACTGTCGATTTCCGTTTGTATTTGGGATAGCTCCTTGGAGAGCGCAGCGTATGTATTGCTCATTTTGAACGAATTCACATGTTATTTGGCGTGATGGAACAATTCTACGAAATAGCAACCCTCTCTCGCTTTGGCGTGCCGCAGCACAACTTCCTCTTATGCGAACGGTTTTTGTCGTTCTATTCTCAACTTTTATATTTTGCCAAAATACTTAAAACAAAACAAACGAGCACAACGAACAATTGAAACAATTGAATGGAAACATAAGGATGGAAATTTGACAACCAATGGCGCGCTAATCTTTTTGTCGGGTTTTCTCGATAGGGATTTTTGATCTTCGTAGGTTGATTTTAGCCCTTTAAGGCTTTCATTTTCTGAAAATGTTAATGTTGTGATTCTGAATAGGAATTGATAACTTCCATAAGAGTTTCTTATCAAGTCTAGTGGAAACCTTTCGACACCCTAAATTTTGCCGTAGTCGTCGAACGTAGTTCCTATTGGAAACCCTCGAGAGGGACACTAACCACCGTAGTAACTGACATGTCAACAAAATGCTTTCAAGAGTTGTGTGACTTTGTAGCATTCTCAATTCGGTCATCAGGAGCAAATTTATTTCATTCGCCAAAATGATTCAGTCCAGGTTTGAATTATAATTGTGAATTGAATGGTGCGTAAAGAATTATGAGCTATCCTCACAACGGAAATGGGCCGGCGCAGCCACCGAACGGAAACAATCGACCAGCACCGACTTCAGCTGTTCCAGCCTGTTCGTTTTTGCCGAATTTCAGTGTACCGCCACCGCCATACAATGGGCAAGCACCGGCGTACACCCCGAATCAATACCAACCATCGGCGCCTCAAAAGAGCTACCAATCGTATTCGGATACACCACAAACCCACTCAGCGTCGCGGCAGTTTTACGCGAATAGAACTGCACGACCGCCGGGTAATGGAATGAATAAACATCGAAATCGTTCTTATCCATTTGCCGGTCGTCCGGACCAGACAAATTCGGGGTTCAATAATTCAACAAGAGTGGGATCTAGAACACCTTCAACGTATTCTGGACGATGCTCCAAGCACGATCAGGAACGTGAACCACGGGATCATGACCGACAGAGGAATCGTGAACGGTATAGAGAACGGGATCGTGACCGTGAGCGAGACGGAGATCGGGCTCGTAATCGAGAGGGCACTCGTGAACGAGAGAGTGAACGACCTCGTGAACGTGATGGTGAACGGACTCGTGAGCGGGAAGGTGAACGTCCTCGTGAACGTGAGGGGGAACGCCCTCGTGAACGTGAGGGGGAACGCCCACGTGAACGTGAGGGGGAACGCCCTCGTGAACGTGAGGGTGAACGTCCTCGTGAACGTGAGGGTGAACGCGCTCGTGAACGTGAGGGTGACCGGCCTCGTGATCGTGAGGGTGAACGACCTCGTGAACGTGAGAGTGAACGACCGCGTGAAAGAGATGGCGAACGTGCTCGTGAACGAGAAGGCACTCGTGATCGCGAACGTTCTCGAGATCGCGAGCGTGACCGTGATAGTGAAAAAGAACGGGAAACTGATAAGGACCAACCATCTACTGAACGAGATCGAATACTATCGAAATGGCGTAGTAATTATTGCGAGAAGGCCGAAGACATCACACGAAAGCTAGCTGAATTAGACAACGACGAGGAGAAGGAATGTTGGATTCGGTCGTCTCCAGCTGATTTGTACTACAAACGAACAAGTGGCAGTGAAGTGGAAGCCTCTGCCCGGTTGGAAGGTTTGTGCACATTGTTCAATAATGAGTTGGTGGATCGGGCAGAGCGCGCTCGGCAAATGCATCCAAAATCAGAAGTGCCGCCCCGAAGGCGACGCCAACGCGTGTGTAGACACAAATGTGAGTACATTTCAACTTGTGTGTCCGATACCGAAATGATGTCAATAAAATTGTCATTTCAGCCGAAAAATGCTCATCATCAGATTCGTCAGGGGACGAATTCAGTATAGAGGAAGACTGTTCAATGGAAGAATTGACACGAAAAATCAACCATCCGCATCGCTTGCATGCTGATTTATGGCACAATGAACCAGGTGAAATGAACGATGGTCCATTGTGTCGTTGTTCGGCCAAGTCACGTCGGAATGGCATTCGCCATGGCATCTACCCCGGCGAAAATGGATTTCCTAAATGCCAACCGAACTCGAATAATGCCAGCAAATTGTACCATTATCGCATCACAATATCGCCGCCCACGAATTTCTTGACCAAAACACCAACAATCATCAAATACGATCAGCACGAGTTCATTTTCGAGGGTTTCTCTTTGCTGTCGCATGTGCCCATCGGCGAGTTGCCCACCTGCAAGGTCATCCGGTTCAACATCCAATACACAATCCAATATGTAGAGGAGAAGATCCCGGAGAATTTCACCATCCGCGAATTGGACTTATTTCGTAAGCGATCCCATAGACATCCAGTTTGCCTGTTTCACCAACAAAATGACTTTCTGTTGCAGATAATTATTTGTTCAAAGAGTTGCTCGAAATGTTGGATTTCAGTCTGGTGCCGAGTGATCAAACGGATGTCTGCTCTTCCTTCCACTTCTTGCCGCGTTTCGTGCGTGATCTGCCAGATAATGGAAAAGAGGTGCTTGCCATGAGTGAAGTGCTGCGCTATCTGTTGGACAGTTCTGGGCCAATTGTGTCGCGGCAGACATTGTCAAATGTTATGAAAATGACCCAAAACGAATGGCAAGATTACGTTGACAGCATCAAAGGAATGGTTGTCACGAATCCAGGCATGAAACCCTGTTCGGTTCGTGTAGATCAGTTGGATCGAAATGTGTCCGATTTGCCAGAGTGTGTCGACAAAGACAATGACGGTATCATCCACCCGGTCATCGTACACTTCGGCATTCGACCTCCTCAGTTGAGCTATGCCGGAAATCCAGAATACCAAAAATCATGGCGAGAGTATGTGAAATTTCGTCATTTGGTGGCCAACATGTCAAAGCCGTCGTACGACGACAAACGCAAGCTGGAATTAAAAGAAAACAAATTGCAAGAAATGCGTACACAAGGGCGGATGAAGCGTAACATAACGGTGGACATCAGTTCACGAGGGTTCTATCGAACGGGCATCATGTGCGACATTGTCCAGCATGCGATGCTAATTCCCGTTCTTACGACTCACTTGCGTTTCCATCAATCGCTGGACATCCTTGAACAGGACATTGAATACAAATTCAAGAACCGGTTCCTGCTCCAACTGGCACTTACTCATCCATCGTACAAGGAGAATTTCGGAACGAATCCGGATCATGCACGGAATAGCCTCACCAATTGCGGCATACGGCAACCCGAATATGGCGACCGGAAGATTCACTACATGAACACTCGGAAGAGAGGCATCAACACCTTGATCAACATCATGTCGAGATTCGGCAAAGAGTACGAAACCGACAGCAACATCAGCCATAACGAACGGTTGGAGTTCTTGGGTGATGCTGTCGTTGAATTCCTGACGTCTATCCACTTGTTTTTCATGTTTCCGGATTTGGAGGAGGGCGGTCTCGCGACATATCGAGCTGCCATCGTTCAAAATCAATATCTAGCTGTTTTGGCAAAGGTAAGTCCGTTTTGGCTTATTCCAGGAGCAAGAATATTCTCAAATTGGCCTTCTTCTTGTTTCAGAAACTGCATTTGGATGATTTCATGTTGTATGCCCACGGATCGGATCTGTGCCATGAACTTGAACTCCGACACGCGATGGCTAATTGCTTTGAAGCTCTTATGGGCGCTTTATTATTGGACGGAGGCATTGATGTTGCGGATAAGGTCTTTGCTCGAGCCCTTTTCCAGGAAGATTCCAAGCTAAAAGAAGTAAGTCGAAGCAATCATCACGTTTTGAAGACGTTTTTTTTTAATGATAATTCGATCCTCCACAAACAGATTTGGGTCAATTATCCGCCACATCCGCTGCAAGAGCAAGAGCCCTTTGGCGACCGGCAGTGGATTGATGCATATCAAATGCTCAAGGACCTCGTGAAATTTGAAGAAGCAATTGGAGTCAACTTCCGACACATCCGTCTTCTAGCGCGGGCATTCACAGACCGAAGCATTGGATTCACGCACTTGACACTGGGCTCAAATCAACGTCTTGAATTCTTGGGTGATACCGTTCTGCAATTGATCTGCTCTGAATATTTGTATCGCCATTTTCCTGAGCATCATGAAGGTCACTTGTCGTTGCTTCGGAGTTCATTGGTTAACAATCGCACTGAGGCTGTGGTCTGTGACGATCTGGGAATGACCAAATACGCGGTCTACTCGAATCCGAAAAGTGAACTGAAAACCAAAGACCGGGCGGATTTACTAGAAGCGTTTCTCGGAGCTCTTTACGTCGACAAAGGACTGTCCTTTTGCGAACAGTTTTGCCATGTCTGCTTGTTCCCGCGGTTGCAGGTGTTCATCATGAACCAGGACTGGAACGATCCGAAATCGAAATTGCAACAGTGTTGTTTGACATGTAAGTTTCTCATCGGTATATTCTCCATTCTCCATCACTAACAATTTAAAATACCTTTGCAGTGCGTACAATGGACGGAGGTGAGCCTGACATTCCAATCTACAAAGTAATTGAATGCATCGGACCAACCAACACACGGGTCTACACCGTTGCCGTTTACTTTCGCGGCAAACGTTTGGCCAGCTCCACCGGCCATAGCATTCAACAAGCGGAAATGAACTCTGCGAAAAGTGCGTTGGAGAACTCAAGAGATCTCTTCCCACAATTGGATCATCAGAAGCGAGTCATTGCGCAGAGTATTAAGCGCCAGAAAGGCAAAGATTACGCATCGATTGCTGGTAACGCAGAAAATGATTCGTTTTCACGGCCGGCCTCGGCCAAAATGCTGAACGCCCCCTTGGATGACGAATCGAATTTACCGAAACAATATCGAACGAGAGAAGACATTTCTAGCGAGGAACTGGGCATAGATTCCTCAGATGATGAATCCAGCTCTCCGCCACGCCGACGAAAAATGGTCAAGAGGAAGACCTCTCGAGACAGTGACATGTCGGATGACGATGCTGATGCTCAATCGGACAGCAGCAATCTTGAACACGAGCCGGTCTCAGTAGAACCTCTGGAGAATGATTCGGTCTCTGATGACAAGAACGGCGAGGATATCAGAGCAAGTGATAGGCCAGTAGACACAATTGGAACCGAGATTGTCTCATCTGATCTCTCATCCATGGAGTCTGGAGAGATTGAATGAAATTGTTGAGTAACTTGCTCCTCTTTTACATGAATTGTAAATACACGCTGATTTTTATTTTGTTAAATAATGAATTGCTTAAAAAATTATCCGTTGTGTTTCTCTGCCATCATTGGCAATAAGTTGCTGTTTCAGTTGTCTTGCCGGGATCATTTGTCGACAACAAATACTCCTTTCACGTTCAGATGTTGTGCTTTCGATCTTCGTTTATGCGCTCGCCTTCTCATCCCTTTAAAATTCAAACAGCTTTGAATGATTTTCATTAATAAATAATAGCTTTTTATTTCTCGATCTGATTATAACTCTTCGCGCAAAAGTGTACGTTTCTGCTCAGAAATAATACGATTGATTAATTGTGATTATGATTTTTTTTTGTCACAATGGCATATTCTATTGGATATAACAATGTTTGTAGTAACTTCTTTGAATAATCGACTCATCCCGAAAATCTGTTGAGCGAATAATTGATCTTCATCACAGCCGAGAGCAAATTCGACTGACGTTCATTGTTCGCTCGGTAGATTTTACAAGCGATGTCAAGAGGTGTGAACTAAACTAATGGAATCATTTATCTGGATAATTCTTGTTGCGTGAAGTGTTCCCTTTCCGGTGAGTATTCGATTCCTATGGATTTCCGAACAATAAATCGATAGAATAGTTCATCAGTTCTACATGCTGG
Source organism: Lestremia cinerea (assembly GCA_027564135.1). NCBI lineage: Eukaryota > Metazoa > Arthropoda > Insecta > Diptera > Cecidomyiidae > Lestremia > Lestremia cinerea. The sequence goes on along the minus strand of JANSTV010081604.1, from coordinate 3,382 downwards.
AAGTTGGTTACAAATGTGGATATGTCTTATCGGAGTATCTAACCGGTTGATTTTTTTTAAATTTCGTTAAAATGTTCATGAACAATAAAAAATGTCGCTAATTAACTATATTAGCTTGGCTATGTGCTGAATGAAAAGGAAAATAAATGATTATTATTGTCTTTTCAATGAATTCAACTAAACTCTATCTTGCACAACATTTGTGATGTTCGAATGAATGGATGAAAGAGTGAATGAATGAATGGATGAATGAAGGAATAAACTAGAAAAGTTTTCTGTAAATTGAGACCATTACCCCTGTGAAATAAGTGATTAAGGGCAGGTTTCTCTGAATTTTATTTTTCTTGCAATCAATTCAGATCATTCGGTTTTCGGTTGAAGCTTGAGCTCGAGCTTGCCTCCAGTGCTGAATGATTCGAAATTTCAAGATTGATACACGTATCGCCAGTATTCCAACAACTAACCAATTGCTCGTAAAGTCAATCCCGTGATTTCGAAGCATTGTGAACTAGAGGAAAGTTCGAACTTGCGCTACAATCGGAAAGCCGCATTTTCTCGCCCGCCGTGGCTTGATTCCAAAAGGAAAGAAAATTTAACAGACCCTGCCCTTAAGAGACCAAAAGAAGGAAATTTCAAAAAACGAAATATTTGCATATCGTCAATGGTTGATGAGCCGCCGAATAGTATTGAGCGTTCGCAAATTTTCTAAACGATTTTTCTTGTTTTTTTTCTTTGTAATCATTACGTACGATGTTTAGCATTAATTTACTCTTTCTCCACTTTGATATGTATGAAAACTTACTAAACATTATCAAATAGTTCCCCCTTATTGACTATTGCTTTCATTGAGTGCCATCACACAGCGGTCAGACATGCCGGCTGTTAGCTGCAATCGATAAGCGTAATGTTGTGAGTGGCACAGCTGGAGATGACTACGCACTCGGCAACTTGACGCTGTTCGAGTCATCTGAAAGATATTGCTCAAATCAGTACCAAGCGCATTGTGTTCCATCCTCCAAACCCCTCTGTAACAGCATTCACTGACCGTTTACTAATTTACAATCATTTTCAAATATTTAAATCGAATGCTTATTTTTAAACGTCCATTTTGAATGTAGGTTGCCAGTATTGCGTTCAATTTTTTTGTATTTTTTTTTTAATTATTTATAGTCGACCGAAGAATTGAAGAACCGCAAAATTAAAGTCTTTACAAAATAAAATGAAATAAAAAAAAAACTGATCAAAAAAAAAGAATAAAAAAATAAAACAATCCTTAAACCCTAAAATCCGTTGTTGTTCCAATTGGTTATCATTTCGTTTTGGTTTTAATATATTATTTTATTTTATTTTTCACTTAATGGAAGCATTTATCATGACACAAATTTTGGTTTAAAAAAATACTGCGAACGTTTTGACTTTTATCTTGAAAAAAAAAATCAAACTATTTTCTTTCTTTTTGGTTTCTCAGCAGAGCAATCGCTTTAGCGATACGCCCCTCGCAACACAAACCATATCAAGTTCTCATTTCTATTTATCAATCATATTTTGATTCTCTTTTGTGACGGAAAAAATAACGGATTGTTATTTGAATTCTGAACTCCCTGATCGGGAACATTTTTGTTCGTTTCTCTTGACTCAGCATTTTCTGAGTAAACACCTCTGCAACTAAATTGGTTTTTCAATTCAAAATATTAAGATCTAAAAACTAATCATTTCAACCAACAATCTATTTACACCATCTTATAACAGAAATAATTACAATGAAATATACAAAAAAAACAACAAAAAATGATAAAAAGAGAAAAAAAAAACCATCGAAACCGAAAGTAAACGCTCGACTTAAGCTTTCTCTTCAGTCATCTTTAAAATCCCGTATTTTGGTATTTTGGTGAATTTCTTTAACATTTACCTGCGTATTTGATTACATTTATGTCAAATGTCTTGTAAAAAAAATAATATAAAATTAGTTTTAGCGCACGTCACATACACTGCGACAATAGATGAAGTAGAAGAAGAAGAAGAAAAAAATGAAAATCAATGAAAAATAAGCAAAAAGAAAATTTGGTTCATTTTCCCTCGTAATTTGCTAATAGATATTGGTTTTCCTCGTAAATGTACAAAAATTTCATTGAAATTACAAAACTTGATAAATATTTTTAAGTTATTTTTTTCTTCTTTTTTTTATTTTTGCGTTTCGAATTTGAATTATCGACTTAGCGAATTCTGACGCGGAAGCAAATCGAGAAAAGAAAATCGAATGAAAATTGTTTCAACAATTTTCGCCTGGGAATTTGTTTGCGATTGCCTCGCAGGTCATAATATTTATTAATTAATATTTCATTTGAATAACTCTTATCGGTCTTTTTCTAAGTAATTTGTGAATGGTAGAAACTAAATTTAGTAAGAATTTCATAAGCGATTGTTTTGGCTGTTTAAGCATTCACACATTTTCGAAGCATTGTTTTCCGTCTTTGTTTAGCCGTTTCCTCGGTTCCGATTTTCTTTATTTTTCATCGGTTTTGTTTTTCAATTGGAGTTCCATCGAAAATATTGCGAGAAAAAATTTCAATGGAAATGAAATGGTAACCAAAGGCACAAAGTCGAAGGAAATGGAAAGAGAAAGTTTTTCGGAAAAAACGAGTCAATTTTTTTTTTGTTAAATTTGAGATGAATTATTCGTCCATGAATGGATGCTCGGATGTATCACTAATATTTTTTCGTTTATTTTCTAGAATTTTTGTTGCTTGCTCGAGAGTTTCTAAGTAAAATAGGTTTGATTCGCCTCGCAGTGAATATTTCGTTTCATCAAAATTCCATGTTAGCCCTAAGACAATATTGAAGGCAGATACATCGTATGCATGACAGCCTGAATATCTATATTGTGGCTTCTTATTAAAGTGGCATCCACCGGACTGAGCTCCTGTGTCAAAAACAAAATGATTCAATTAATTAATTATGAAATTTGTTTTTTTTTTTTTGCTGTTTACGGTTGATGCTTACCGATCGGTCGAATGCATTCCAGTGTAAGCGTGCATTTGATCCAGGGCAGCAGAATCTTATCGATGACCGTCTTCGAATCAATAAACAAAACGATGTCCATCGAGACCATTGGCAAGAAAATAAAATTTTCGCTGTCGGTTTGAAAGTAATCAAACATTTTCGGATGAGTCCGACTGGATACCGCCTGTCGGGTTGTCCAGCCCAAAACACCGCTCTCATTGGCATGCTTCATCAGAACATCATGTATATCACTGGATGTACCACGAAACCGTACATTATTCTCAATGAACAATATACTCTTCGATCGAGACAATGCGTCTTTTATGATTATTGGTCGAAATGCATGCATGTGCTCATCAGTTACATAAGACGGAAAGTGTGT
>JANSTV010081493.1:0-13983 GCA_027564135.1 Lestremia cinerea | reverse complement strand
GACGTTAATTTCCATTCATTTTATGGCAATTATGTTGATCTTTCGTTCTGTTAGCGTGCGATATCAAATCAGGTGAGCTAACAAATGACCAATTAACATTATGATTGTTTGATTATGAAGCGCCAATAAACCGGTTCGGTGCGGATCATGCCGCTTGGAAATGATTATCTAGAGATTGTTCATGCAAAGTGACGTGGGACGGGCTCAATTGACGATGGAATTTTCGCTTGTCGGTAAGCTCTAGTTACTGTTTCGGTTGATTAACTGATTGGGGTTCGACTCCATACAAATGCAAGAGCTCTGCTTTCAAACACTCAACACTTACTTGACCGTTGGAAATGATTCCAAGCTATTCCTCGTCGTTTTGCGGCGAAGTATCCTTTTACCAGCTGTTTTGACCTTCATTTTTGCTGCGACTGTAACTCGTCAATTATTCAATGGCGATTTCGATCAAACACTTTATCATAATTCCCTTCCCTCAGAGAAAGCAACGCACACTGCGTTCAAACGTTCAATTGACACTCTTGCACTCAATCAAATCTATGCATTGCATCGACACCGGTTCATATGGAAGCGTCCAAAATCGAATGGGTTTTCTCGTCCGATAATCTATCAGTAACAGTTCTGGGATAATGTATACGTTTACCAATAATGGTGGTCGAATTCGAAGTGGAATTCAATGGTATATCAATCACTTGTCATCGACCACCGTTTTTTGTCACTGAAAGAACGATCTGTGATCTCATTAAATAGTCATGGCTCGGAAATAAAGTCAGAAGGATAAGAATGTGAGAGAGCGTGGGTCGTTTGGAAGAAAGCTTTCGCGTGGCTCCGTCAAATCGAAATTGGAATGTGGGTGGACGCGAGAAGACGGCTCACGGCGACCTTCGTTGGGCGAGCAGAACGGGAAAGGGAAAATCAAATGAACTCGGAAATGAGTTACCTCCGAGGCCTGCATATTGCGTCGTCAGTTCAACTGAATGAACAATTTGCTGTTATTGATTGACTTTGGTTCCTCTCGCATGTGCGACGACATGTGTCATACGAGCGAACACTTGTCATGGACTCGAAATCGTCTATTTTTAGTGAAAAAAATGTCCAACCCAGTCGTCCATAAGCCGACGAAACATCGTCTACAACTTATCGATTTTCTGAATGAAATTGTAACATCAATCACATGCAATTGCATTTAATTAAATTGTATGACATTTTCGGAGGACGCAATGAGCATTGGCTCGACTGAGCGATCCGATTGGATGTTCAAAATTAGAATGGAATTTCGTTAATTATGAAGATATAAAGCTCGGGTTGATATTGCCGGAGCGGTGAAGGTCGACCCTTTGAGACGAAATGGCAGTTGTTGTCAAAGTTTAAGAATAAAAAAATCATGGGCTCGTCGAGGTAATTTGCATGACATTCTCGGTTGAGTGGCGTCGAGTCACGAAAGGACTTGAAAAAATGGCGGACTCGATGAGAACCTTGACGGTTAGCTAATTTTTGAATTTGCTCAAATTGAAGAGGACTCGTAAACAACGAAAATTGCCTTCTTCACTGCGGCGAGTTAATCGAATTGAATTGAATAGCTCAGCAGAAAACAACCGACAGTTAGTCATGCAATTTGTCGTGTCGTGTGGCTCGGAACATTCTTCGAAATCACACGTCTTCCATCCGAAACGACGAAACTGTGAAACTGTAACTGATTGTTATTGCCATTAAAATTCATTCATGAAACCACTTGACGCAACGAGAATGAATCGAAATGTCCAAAAATAGAAAAATTTAAATGAAAATTATTTGCTAAATTAACGGAAACGAGCTACATACTAATTGATGCAAGACGGAGCAAACAGCGATATGACGACGCAATGCGAACAGAAACAACAGCCCGAATTGGATGTCACGGACTTATCAGAAATGGAAAAAATCGAAAAAATCAGAGAAAATTTCCAGAAATGTGAGTCGAGATTCTTTTGTCCGCTAATCGGTCTTAACGGTCGCGCTCACTGTCTATCATACCCGAGCAATCTACGGCCACTTTTAAAACGGTTCAATTCTTGCTTTTGCCACAAACGACAGCCGATTTCCAACTGAATGTCTGTGCCATCGATTTCGACTCAGGCAGCTGGAAAGCATGTGAGGTGACGATAACCGCATATAACGCAAGAGCGGCGCATTTTCAAAATACCGAACCGAACGACCGATACAGCAGCAGCGTCGATGGAAAATACATTCGCTCCGAATGGAAAATGAGAATATGAAAATGGATCGTAGCACGTACGGTGAGAGCCACCGGTCGTTTTGCGTTATTCCTTCTCGATTTGATTTGCCCTCAAAAGCACTGAGCGAATTCGAGAGAATTGCTAATTACTCGATAGTTGTGGCTGTCGTCGCGTTTGTATTTAATATTCATGGAATCTCATATGCGTGTCATTTCCAAGTTATTTTTGTGTTCGTGAGTTCAGCTGATGACGTAAACAGCTTGTGCTTCATTGGCGAGTCGCTGAGCGGAACGGTTCGGTCTGTCGGGACAGGAAAAGTGAGCTTAATTACAACGAATGTGGGCCAAGCTCAATTGGACATTGCCTCAGTTTCGATTATCCGGATGCAATTTCCCCGTAATGTCGTTGCATCGCACCGATTTCCCCCAGGTAGAGTGTATTGATTGTGCCGCAAGCTTGGAGGCGTCGCACGGACGAAATCAGATTGATTTTTTTTGCATAAAAATCAAGACAATGGGTCTCGTTGTCTTGGGTTGTGCTCAAAAGAACCATCGATTTTCATTCTCTCGGTCTCATCATCTAATCGTCTGCAATCGACTTTGCGAACAACAAGTGCTTTTGGCGTTCAGTCATTCGGAGCATCGAGGGGGTATCTTTAGCGTCTGCTGGGTGACAAATGACTGTGAAAGCTAAATGGATTGAAGTCATTCATCCAAAATGGTACACGTTCTCACACACAATGCCAATGACGTCATTTACTGCTGATGCTGGGATTTCGCTCCAGTTTTTCTTTGAATTGACATGAAAACCGATTTCAATCATTCCGAACTTTGCGTGAAATTAAAAAACAATGAACCGCGTTTCGCTACTCATAATTTATCGTTCGGTTTGGGAATCCCTTTGAGACAGAGGCAAGCATATCGATTCCAATTTCAAAGAGAAGAAATCATCGAAATCAATCGAAACTTTATCGACTCAGTGGCCAATGCTCAATTTGGAGAATATGCTCGAGCAGCTGCAAGCGTGATACAGTTCAAGGCGTGGGCTTCTCTGAGTGTATGTATTTGGGAGCATTCTGAAATTCCTCCCAGATTTTTCCGTTGGTTTCGAAACGATGGGAAAGAGTGCCATACATTGAGTACGTCTTTTGTGAAATACAATCGCAATTAAACGATAAAAACCAAAATAAATCGAATCGAAATGTTTTATGAATAAACGTCAAAGAAAAATCTTGGAATCGACAATGTTATTGTGGTTGTTGTTTCTGCGACAGAGAATTATTTTTTGTGTCGTTTCAATGATGGAGTTCAGTCATCTGAGAATTCCTTCAAGGTCGAGGCACGCTTCCTTCCGAACGATGTCAACCATTTCTAATAAACAGTCGATTGACTGACGTTCAAATATCATTTACGAATCGTTTTTCGTCTTCTTTTCCTTTTTTCTTTCATCGGCCGCGCTTTCAGCTATTGTAAACATTTACATGGTTTCATTTCATTCCATTTAATTGAGAGCCCATAATTAGGAAATGATTGTCTCTTGCTTTATCAAAGAGGGAAAGAAGGAAAAGGGAGCTCATGGGCCATTTGGACAAAACAAATAAACAAGTGTCGTTATTCAAACGGTCCCATTAATTTCCATCATGATTTTCCATCGTAGGCCAATTATTGAGAAAATTCGAGAATTCACTGGCGGTTGCCACTAAGCCACTCTTCATCTTGGAACATTCATTCTATTAATCATTTGTTGGTGGTGGCGTTATGCAATGCCATTACCCCGGCAATCGCTCGTTTGATCGACTCGATTCGACGAATTGAAATGTTTCTGCTTTGAATTCCCCAAGGCGCCGAGCTTTGATATTGCCGGAGTTCTCGGAAGCACGAAATGGATGAAATTCATTTCGCCGCCAATTAAGTGTCAGTTTTGGACTTTTTTGTTTATTTTTGTGTTTTCTTTTGTGGAGAAATGCTCGTAATTTATTACTTAAGTGATGCATTTTATCAGCGATTAGCCTTGTTTTTCACAACATCTGATTCGACCTTGTCACTTATCAAGCCACATTCAATGTGATTTATTCAATAAATTTCAATTCGCACTTCACTAACATTCTGCGAACTAGTGTCCAAACATTCCACGAGGACGAAGTCAATAAAACAACTCATCGCGCTCTTTCCGAGCGTATTCAACAGACCATTCGACGATCACATGCCGCTCAATTGCACTGAAACTCATCGCGATTGCAGTTGATTTGTTTTCAATGATTCGCATTTGAACTTGAAATCCGCTTACTTTGTACCAAGAGCATGGTGCCATTCGCCGTAAAATCCAACGGTTAGATGCGTCACCACGATCTGATTTCGATTTTGGGTCTCATTTTAAAGGAACCTTCAGAAGTTGCGCTAGTATTCGACGGGAATCAGATAACAGCGCCCCTCTGTCAACCGCTTACCGGACCCACTGAGAGTCAACCGAACTGATGAAAAAAGCCTCGCTCAGCGTGATTTATTTCGCGTCACAATGACCTTGTTTTGATTGAAACCCGCGGAGGTTCAATTTATTCATACTTACGCTGAATCAGCTGCGGGCTGCGGCGTCCGATGCGTTTCAACATCAGCTGTTGTCATGATGGTGACACCGCTTTCGGCCGGACTCTGGTCGCCATAGTGTTGCGCAGGGCCAGCACTCGGTGCTCTCCAATCGGACATTTTTCGCTCGATTCTAAGCGTCTGGTGCGAGCCACTGGATTGAATCGATCAAGAGGGAAATGTCAACTAAGCTATCGCCACAAACAGCTTCCGAACAAAACACATTCGGCGAACTTGCACAGTATGAATCAATGCCAAGAAATAATCCAAAGGAAAAAACGGATCCGACTTCCAATTTTCTCCCAACAGCACAAACAAACAACCACGAAAACCGACTGAATAAACGTAATTCGTTCAATTTGAGCGATTCGTCTTGAAGCGTCACGGAACAGCCTTTTCGATACCGAAATGAATTTGTCTGGTCCGACTGTGTCCAATCGACTGTGAGCGACGAGCAACGGTGTCACAATGGCTGTGCCATGACAATAATGCACATCGTGCAAAACAACATAATAATTGTGAATAAATAACGGTTGTCGCCACAGCGTGCACCGTTTCAGTTGGGTGTCATCAAAGATTTCGATTCGTTTCACACTCTTCTAACAATCTGCATTGTGACTGCGGTTTGTTGATTGAACTAAACACAAGATCCGCTATAAACAGCCCATTGCCTGCGAATTCAATTGAGAAATGGATAATTTACAAATCAAAATTTTCATTTACGTGTTTCATCATTTCGGATGATGATCGACGGTGTAGTGATGCTCTTCGGACTGGTTGCGGCTATTGTTATTGTTGTTGCTGTTGCTGATGATGCTCGCGCTGTATTGTGCATGCCGGCGAGGGTGTGTGCGTGAGCATGAAATCGTTATGCTTATTTCATATCATTCTGTTACTTAGTCGACTTGACTACACTAGCCAGCCAGCCCGCCAGCCAGTTGACTCCATCGGTCAATTGAGCTGAAATTACTTTATTTTCAAATGCAATAGAATTCCGCGAATAATTCCAATTGCGTTGAACCAACACACCATTGAGAATTCACTTAGAACAGTCACAACAGTCATTTTCGCTGAATGCTTGCGGAGGCGATAAATATTATTTGAGAATTACCTATTTCTGAAAACTCAGCGAAAAATGTCATGCGAAATGATGGGCTGTTACGATTTGGAAAACAGAATGTCATATTCATTAGGTGTGATTGAATGTTGTGAATCTCGAAACTGGCGACCTTGACTCAGAATGACAGCTCTGGACAAGAATCCTATTGGAACACTCCTAAAGATACCTTAGAGTCATGACACAATTCACAGTAAGTTGACAGCCTCAATGCGTCACATTGACGTGCCTGTCGTTTTCGCTCCAATTCATCTGAAGGAGAATCTTGACGTCACAACGCCTCATTGGAGAACAAGCTCAATCAGAGCGACTGACATCAACGTGCGTTCAGCCTCAATTCAAGTCGGGAAAACCAAAGCATATTTCCCTTAAAGACATTAGACACAGTTGTCGCATTCCATTTCAATTCAATTTCCCATTTTCCTTTCCGTCGAAGTAATTTCCTTTATTTGAATGATTTGTAAGCAATTTTTCCAAAGCTTTTGTCGGACAAAATAAAAATCTTTTCAAAGTCATTCGGTTCGGAGCGTTTCGAGCGAATCGAATGGGCGACATTCATGTCCCACTGAGCACAATGAACATTCAAATGAAATGAATGGCGCAAATGGAAAGCACCGAATGATGTGACGTCATTTGCGGTGTTTATTGTGCTGGAACGTTTTTAATTATTTTAAGAGTGCTTAAACTGGCACATGAGAAGCATAACAACGAATAATGAAGACCGGCTGACCGATCGACCGAGCATTAATTTAATTATGAAACAGAAAAAGAAACGCCTGTGCTTATGCTTTTGGTTGGGTTATTGCCATATTGTTGTCGAACGGGGCTTATCGAAAGAGGAAATTGAAAGAGTTTCGGCATTTGGTCAAAGCTTAGGATTTAATCACCTGCTGGCATCTGAAACTTTTCTCATAAGAATTATGATGAAAGTACCAACACAGCGAGGACGGAAGGCTTTTGTTGACTGGTGCCCGCTGTGTCCCGCAAACCACTCCTCAAATCTTCTTGAAGTTTGAATCGATTCCACACAATTTTCTACCTCAACGAAAATGACATTGTCTCAAGTGAAAATAGCACATGACGACAATCGGCAAATATTGATCGATTTAGTTGCCATCCACAACCTGGAGGAACGTATCGTTCACTCGCACCAGCGATGCTATTATCAGAGCTGATTTGAAAGCATCTGAATCGGAATATTTGCCGAGGGAAATGAATCAATAAAGGTTGAGCTATTTTTGAAACCGAAAGTGATTTATTTAGCATCCGAGCAGATGTTTTGCCCGTGGAGGATAACCCGATTGTGTAACCGGCGAGTTTCCTTCCGATTTAATCATATTTGCGTTCATATTGACAATCTGAAGGTCAATCAGAGGTCGAGCTCATTTCGCTAACTCCGTTCATTTCGAAGAATAAAGGTTGCCTCACACCCCACCACATCAGAGAAGCGATAGCAAAGACCGGTGTCCAAATGACGACAATAAAATTCTTTGAAATCGTTTCCAAATCCATTTATTTTTCTGGAAAACTTTATTTGCATGAATACAGAGTAAATATGAATGACAATTTTAGGAGAAACGGGATGGCAACAGTCCATTAGTATTGCCTAAACCGAGAGAATATTGCTGTGCCATTGGAAAAATACGTGAGCAACCATCAAATATCCAGTGATTAAGAGAACGCTGCCGATCATAATCGGGAAGCAGACCCTGTGAATAAAGACGATTTGGTAGAATATGGACGTTGTCAAGGCACAAGGACTTACTTGAAATATTCCGAGAAACTGATTTTGTATCCGTGCTGTTCGGCAATACCGGCGCAGATAACGTTTGCCGAAGCACTGTACAATGTACCATTTCCTCCCAAGCACGGACCAAATGCCACGGCCCAGATCAAAGGTTGAGCAGGAAGGTGTAGAGCCTCGTTCTCAGCCAAGGAGACAACAACCTTGAGCATCATCGCTGTTACTGGGATGCTGTCTACCAATGATGAGGTCAGCGCGGAAACCTTTTAGAAATCGAATCGAATCAGACTCTTAATTCGATTCGGTGCGGAGACAACAAACCCATAAGATGATGACGATTGCCACAGCCAGTTGAGCTTTCTCATTGCCTACGGACAAAACCACATTCTTGGTTTGCTCGCCAATCCAAACAATCAACCCCAGACGATCCAAGCATTCCATGGTGACGAACGTGGCGGCGAAAAAGAGCAGGGTTGTCCATTCGATGCGATGCAGCAGAGCGTCCATGTCATCTCTGTTGAAATAGTTCCAATCAATATCGGGCACCGACCACAGCGTTCAACTCACCTTTCGGCAATGATTAGCAGAAATATGACTCCAAGCAATGCACACCAACCGAGCGAAAGACGATGCCATTGCGGGACCGATTGAATGAAGAACAGCGTGATGACGAAAATCAACACCGAACCGGATTTCAACAGAAGCGGTTTGTTCTTGATTGGATACTGAAATGGGGTGGCGAATGGAAAAAAAAATTGAATATCCGGTCGGATCGGTTTCGTTTCCACGAAGTTGCTTACGCTTTGTTTGAGCTCATCAAGGGTGGCTTTGTATGTTTCCGACGAGACCACACCTTCGGTTTCCTTTTTTTTCAATTTGGTTTTCAGAATTTTCACTTTTTTCCAGAGCGTTTCCCGCACCAGATCCGCATCCTTTGTGTACGACGACAACGAACGGGCGGTTCGTTCCCAAATTCCGATTTGTCGACGCAGCTCCTTAATTTCCTTTGGCTCTTTCAGGCGCAGCTTGTGAATGTCATTGTAATACAGCCGCAGATGGACGCAGGTCTGAATCATCAGCAGAATGACGCCAACGATCATGTGCAGGGTGTAGGTGAGGAAGGTGATGCCGTGTTTAACGATGTGCTGATTGGTGGTGATCATCAGATTGGGTACGTGTCCCAACGGTGTTGCTGTGGCACCGACATTCACATTGACAATGAGCGCCATTAAAACGGGCACTGGATTCAACTCCAAGCACTCGCACAATTTTATTGTGATTGGCGTCATCAGAAGAATTGTCGTCACGTTGTCGAGGAACGCGGAGACCAGGGCCGAAATGAAGCACAGGGAGAATATCAAGGACCAAATACGACCGTTTGTTATCTGCGGAACAAAAAAACGACTCAATACACCTCTGACAAAAGCTTCCAACGACAACCGAACTACCTGAAACGCATAAACCGCAATGAAATCAAAAATTCCCGTTTCAGTCAGAATCGCAACTAAAATCATCATCGAAAAGAGCAGCAGTAACGTTTCCGCGTCCATCCACTGAACAACATCGCTCATTGTTGGTCGGTCATGTAGCGCGGACAGAATACCAATCGCCACGACTGACGCAAAAATCGCAGCGAATGTTCGATGAACGATCTGTGAGAGAGGCGAGACTCTTAATTGCTTGCCGTCGGCCCAAGAATATGTTCTCGTTCAGTTACAAACCTCGTAAATGATCAAGACGTACAGCAAGATAAGAACGAAAGCAGCGTACAAGACGCCCACGTGCATGTCGACTGGCGATGGATTGTAGCCGATTCTCACGGTCAGTCCTACCTCGGTGTTTGTTCGCAATCGAACCGTCAGTGGTGGCTGCTCCTCAACTGTATTCGCGTTCAGGTGGAAGATGTGTCTTTTAAGGGTAGACGGTGTGTTGACGAATTGCGAGTGATGAGGCAGAGGAATCTTCCAGATTTCTCCGGAATTCTGAAAGACGCGAGAAGTGAATTTCGACTCAGAAAAGTTAAATGTCGCTAACCTCAAGGGCTTGACTGGTCCATGGCTCGCTCGAATGAATTGACACAGTCAGGAAATGCTTTGTATCTTCCGTGAACGCCGTCGACAAGAATGAACCTTCTAAACTTAATACGATCTGTGAACTGAAGTCCACTCTGGGCAGAAGATAATCTGACGAGAGATTCAGAGATTGAGCTTGTCGTTGCATAAAATGCTTCATGAAAAACTAAATACTTTTGATTTTGCACTCTTCGATGGCAAGCAGTTTATAATAGATCCTCTTCTCGTCCGCGGTGGTCATGAACAACATCGATAGAAGCCAAGCGAGCAAGAGAAATATCAATTTGGCATGTTTCTGGAACGGATTCCTTGTCTCATCTTCCTCGGGCTTGGTCTCTGGAGTGGATTCATCCTGAGCTGCAGTCACCTTCATAGTGCTTGTACTGAAAGGCGATGCAGCAAACTCAAGTGGGAGGCCCGAAGGCGATTGGAAAACAACTCACCAAATATTCTCAATGTTTTGATCAATGCCAAACTCATTAGTGACGTTGATGTGAATGAATTCCGGCTGGTTCCTCGCTGTGGAGCACTCACCGTTCATTTCCGTTACGTCCTCTTGGTCGTCACCATCTAATTCGTCACCGTGGAGACGATTATGCTCCAATTGAAACGACACCAAGCTCGGATCGTGGCGGATTATTGACGGCAATGCCCGCCAGATTTTCAGCGAGCCTTCGGTCACGTCGTTTGGCGAAATCAACGAGAATAATGATTTTCGACGATGCGATGCTTTTGCCTGGATCTGCTGACTTGCCTGTTTGATGGAAGGCGTTGCTTGCAGTCGCTTCGTTTTCCCCATTTTCCGTCCGGCTCTTTTCTCGTCGGCGATGACCTCAACCAGTCAGTTTGAGATCGAAACGATTGTTTTGAGCGGAAATCAAGCGTTATTCAAAATGGATTTCGATGGTCCGCAACAGACAACGATCACGATGTGCTTCTCTGACAGCCAGTCGCAAACTGAAAACGAGCTTCTGTCGGTGGAAAATGACTACCTTGGCCATCACAACAGGAGCACTCCGATGAGAAAATTCTTTGCGAGAGAAACGCCTGTTTTTGTTCTGATGCGCACATCCGTGTGGAGAGCGGTGCAAAGCGAAATGGAGAGCCGCTCGGATGATTTCATTTCTCTGTTTTCTTCCGCTTTCCATGAAAACTTGTTGAATTAGTATTCAAATAACGCAACCGATAATCCTCAAATAACGGTGAAATCTCGACGAGGTCTGAATTTGCTAAACCCATTCCATTCCGACTCTTACCACCATCCAAAAAGCGGGTCATTCTTTTTATCTTTGAAAATTTTCGCGGTGAAACCAAGCCATAATCAATCTCTCTAGCGGTTTTCAATTCAATTCTAAAAGGCGCATCCCGCCAACCACACCCGTCACTCCGCATCGAATCATCGTCTCAATCGGTCACAAAGAATTAATTGGAACGCAAACAATGAAAGAAATTAGAAATCATTCAATTGTTGATGTTGAATGAATTGATAATGGTTCTGAGGCGACCGTTGTATCACCGCCAACTCGCAATTCAGTTCCATTTCAAAGCAAAACGTAATTTATGCATTCGAACTGGAATGAACGACACGGCAAAGTGTTTGCCCGCATCGCGACCGACAAAATAATGAAACTCTCCGCGGTCGATATCAATGATTTAATGCGTTTGGCGTGCTCGTATTTGACTTTGTCGATTTGTTTGCCGTTTTTTGAGTGTCAAACATTAGAATTATTTGCAATCAGAGGCCATTTGGGCTGGCACGACTCAGAACATAATTCATATCGGCGTCGGACGGAGCTAATGACCGAATCAAAATGAATGAATTGGGAGTGTAAAAGCATAAATAAATTGCGACGGTTGTTTGCCAATGGGTATCGATGGGTTGCTACACTGCGATAAAATATGCGAGAAGAATCGACGATGCGGCAGTGGTCAGTTCTGCATGCCACTGGCTGACCCAAACCACACAAAGGTGAGACCATTCCAAACCCATTTCGAGAAGAATAAGTCTTGTTGTTCTGGTTGGATTTGGTCCACGGTCGACGCCTCATCCGGACCAGCGTCGACCAAACCGGTGATTTAATTCCAAATAAGTTAACGGCGTAGGTGTGCAATAAAATATAAATCACATGAAATAACAGTGCAGCAGCAAGACAACAATAACAGCATCTGTGGCAGCGGCAACAACAGCATTCGAGAAGCAGAAGAGCCAAACACCAATCGATTTCATTTGAAAAAAAAACCTTCTGGTGTGGTGAACTCTTTCACTTTGATGTAATTTATTGACAACAAATTTTTTTTTAAACTCCGCGCGCCATTCCACAAAGCCAATATCAGATAATTGGTAGAGAAATGTACCGTTAGTGAATCGTTTTTCGAGGCATATATAAAAGAAGACGCGACTTGCAAATATGACATTACGTTGTTGTTTCCATTCAGATCAGGTACGGTCGTACGCAATTCCAATTGCTTTGATTCATTCTTGGTGTGCTTTGATTGTTGGGGTCGGCTTCAGCGCACTGCAGTGATCGATTATCAATGTCACATCCGCTGTTTGCTCGGCGTTTTTTTTTCGTTAATTTTATAAATCGTTGACTCCAAGTGGATTCGGTTCTTAACGTTTTTGCCTTTGAAGTGCGTGACTCATTCAATAATTCCTTGTATTTTGCAGAGAAAGCACTCAAAATGGCAAATATTTACACACGAACGCTGTTTGCGTTGACATTTTCGCTGGTGATTCTGGCCCAAACTTTCGCTCAAATTCCGAATTTCGGTCGTTGCCCAAGCTATGAGCCGATGGTCGGGTTTGATCGGGAGAGATTCTTGGGAACTTGGTATGAGGCCGAACGCTATTTCACCGTCACCGAGCTGGCATCGCGATGCATTGCTGCGAACTACGAACGACGATCCGATGGCAAGATTTACGTCAGCAACGAAATCACTAATCGATTGTAAGGCTCTCAGCGATTAACGAATTTCAAATGTTCAATAATTATTGATAATCCACAGTACTGGCGTTCAGCGAATCATTTCGGGCGTTATGAATATGACCGGAAAGGCTGGCGTAGGAAAATACAGCGTGCGATACACCTCACTGCCGGTCAACTACGACACAACGTTGAACGTTTTGGATACCGACTATGACTCTTTCGCTGTTATTTGGTCTTGCAATAGCCTAGCCGGCCCCGTTGGGCACACTGGTAGGTATCTCATGGTGCACCGCAAAGGGTTCAGTGGCCTAAAAACTGCTTTTCATTTTAGAATCCGTCTGGGTGATGACTCGTGAACGTCAACCAGCCGGCCCAGTCTTCCAGCGAGCCTATGGTGTCTTGGACAAATACAAGATTTCTCGCACATTTTTCATCAAAACCGATCAAAACAATTGCGACACAACATCCGCTCCAGTTGAAGCGTCTGAAACGAATTCTGGCGGCTATGACATTGTCGTTGATGATGAAGCTGTAGCTGAGGCCGAAACTCAGGCTGATTTCTATCATGATGATGGTAACTACGACACAAATACTAATTACTACAAGAAGAAGTCCTCGGCAGACAAGCAGCCGGTCAAAAAGACTGAATCTGTCAACAACACAAAAGATAAAGTTGATGACGCGAAGAGCGACCAGAGTGCGCCGGATGCGGTGAAGACCGACTAGGCGACTGTCTCATTTTTTTTATCTAATTTAATCCGTAGATTAATTGATGATTTTCATAAGAAGGAAAATAAAGAATTTAAATTTCAGTAGGAAATCATTCGTTGCGTGTTTGAATTCAAAAAAGGCGAAACAGCACCATCTACCATTTAGTGATGGAGATGCCGCGGGAGCCAACTGGACGCAGCCACGTTCAGTTTGACTTTTCTGTGTTTTTCCTCGCCAGTAGTCGTTTTGAAGCGTGGTTTTGTTTATGGAAAACAGCGTGATCGCATTTTTGTTGAAGCAACCGCTTAAATTAATGAGTTTCTTGTGAACAATTTAACCAAAAATGGCAAATATAGAGGAATTGTTTGATTGTTTTGATGATCCGATCGGGTTCGAGACCGAAGATACCAAAAATCCAGTCGTAATTTCAACAACAGAAGACGGCGATAAGGATAGGTGAGTAGGGACGCATGCTGTGATCATATTCAAGGTCCAGATTGTTCCAATGTCAGCAGAATAAGCGTTAATTGAATTTTCAGAGAATCATCGTCATTGCCAGAGAAGCGACTTCACGAAAAGGCAACCGACAATGGAGAGGAAGAAGAGGGAAG
>JANSTV010081492.1:9559-38652 GCA_027564135.1 Lestremia cinerea | reverse complement strand
CTGACTGACCACCAAGATACTTATTTATTATACACATATTTATAGTAAGCTGACATTCCTGCATTTTAGTTCAAAATCCTTGACGAAAAACACTTAATATTTGCCATGATGATGATCAAAGAGAATGAAAAGAGTCTAAGAAAGCACGCTTGAAATGGTCATTGCAGAATGCTCGAGTAATTCAAATCGCCTGAACTGCGACGAAAAGAAAAAAAACTGATTTTTTTATTGTAGAAAACGGTAAACGGAATGGCATGTTAATGATTGAAATGTAAGAATTGTTGATACAAAAAAAATTGATAAAATTATAATGAATCGGCCGGAATCTGTGAAATCAGAAGTGAGAGCGCTAACCTGATTTAAAGTTTACTTCAAACTGCCCGTAATCCGGCTTGGAAATTGCGTTTCGAGATGAACGGAAAAGGATATTCGCGAGTTTCATTTCGAACAATAGATTTCAGACAACAACAAAAACCTAACATAATTTCTGTGATAGGTTCATTTGTGATAGAAAAGTGAGAAAATGTAAAGAGAGGAAAAAATGTGTCTTTTTTTTATTTAAATTAAAGAAAAATTAAAGATAAAACGAAAGCCATGGAACAACAAAATCCATATGAAATGATCAAATATTTTTTTTTTAATCTTTCTCCCGATTTTTCGTTTTATTTCTCTTTAAATTTCTTTTATTTGTTTTTCTTCTGAAGAAAACATAGAGAAACGACGACCTTTCCTGAACTAGTTGCTTAATTGAGCTTTTTTGATTCTTTGTTTTTTTATGTCAAATTTTTAGATATGTTTTATTTAGCAAAGAGAAAAACTTTTTTTTGTTGATTTCGGTTCGTTTTGTCAATGAATTTTTAATTACTATTTTTATGTTTGTCAACCAAGTATAATATGGAGTACAATGAGAAAACAACAATTTTTTTTTACTATTTCAAGTGTTTTATAAAACCAGTGAACAAAAATGGTTGCTTTTTTCGAAAAATGTTTATACATCAAAATGTTAACTAATCTTAATTAAAAAAAAAAAAAACAATTAAACGATTGTGAATTAAAAAACAATCGAGAATATAGGAATGTTATTTGCAACAAATGACATTTCGTCGACGAGGATATTGGATTGCGATAATTTGAGTGTATTTTTACAAATTGTTTATTACATATATCTGCGTGTTTTATTGAATTGATTGCTGTTTGTGTTTTATTATTTTTGATTTCCCATTTTTTTTTGTTTCTGTTATTTATTCTTTGCTATTATTGCTTCGTTACAAAATCATGGTCGAACGAAATCGGTCATTCTAGTTGCGACCTCAAGCTGAAACTTATCGCTTGCTCGAACTCTCTAAGTCAGTGCCACCTCTAACTAATACCCAAAGTGCTTCAAAGTATCGGGTGTCGTTTTGGGCTCCATTCAAAGTAGAATGAGAATTCATTAACTAAATCGGATTGAATGCAGTAAGTGCGAAACTACGTTATCAGCATAAACGTGATGATCTTCATTATCATTATTTTCAATTTTTAATTGTAAAAATGAGATGAGAAAATATCAACCTGAATTGTCTTCATTTCCTTCTGAAGAAGGATCATTTTCATATTTCGAACTTGAGATATTTTCTTTTTTAAATAAAAGTGAAGTTATTCAAATTTTTTGCAAAAGGCATTTTCCGATAAAAAGAAAGAAAAAAGAATTGGAATAGTTGCTTAAAAGAATTCGTCTAAGGAATTGCATTCATTGTGATGTTCTTCAATAGAGAAAGCCAATTGCGTTGGTGCTTGTGAAACAACGTGCTTTCCAATAAGTCAATAATAATGACGCGGAATGTCAATGTAAAAGTCTGAGATACGCGAATCCCGAACAAACAGACGAGCTCGCCTGTGAATAACAATTGTCGCTTTATTTCCATCATTATTTCATCCTCTCGACGATTGATTCTTCTTGTTTTATGAAGTTCGACTAACTCAACCTCTCGCCCTAACATGGTCGTTCGGCTATGATTTTAATTTCACATTCTTTTTATTATTTTCAGGAATGATTTCAAGATAAAGATATCGTTGAAAACCGCTCGTTCATTTCGAAACTAATCGAATCAGTCAGATTCTTCATCGCATCGTCATTATTAAGACTTAACTTTTCGTAGAAACATTTAGCTTCTCTTTTTGTTTGCTTTTAATTTTTGCTACACACATTCGCTCCGTTTGATTTCTAATTGCTCATTTCTCGATTTCCTTGAAACGTCAATAAAACAATACAACTTGAATAGTTGGGCTGAGACTACAAGCATCTTCACAAATTGTATTTTCTTCAACAATTTTAGCCATTTATTCAAGTCTGCTGAAATAACGAAGTTCAATTGGCTTCTTGCCATCTCGGGGAAATCGAGAAAAGCTGCGCCAAGACTCGAATCCATCAGATTGAACTATCATTTGGTTTATCGAACGGAGTTAAGTCGTGATCATATCGAAACGACAATAACTTCCGCCGTTGATAGTCCTTAATCTGAAGGGTTTTCGTTTGGGTGCTCATGTCCACCAAGATTATTAAAATCTTAATATTAGTCCAGCAAAATCATTAAAGCTGAATAAAATCTGCGTGTGTTGTTCGTTATTCAAAATCCTTGGATATTTTTTTATAATTCTTTACGGAAAGTGTTGGATTTAGATAGTCCACAAGTTCCACTCGTAGAGCACGAAATGCCGATAGGAATAAGAAATTCGAGTCAGATTTTGTTTTTACTGATGAGGCTCTCGGTTGTTGTAGGTCCAGTTACTACCAGAAGTCTATTCTGAAAACATTCCCCACTTCCCTTTCTTGCAGCACTTAATCAAAAAACTTCTAAAAAGACAAAAATCACAAAACAATTGGTTTCAAAATTGATATCATTCTACGCAATTTAAATTTAAGTGATTTGTTTTTTTATTTGTTTTGTGTGAAAAAAACAAATTGAATCGTTTGAATTTTCACAAGCAACAAACACAGAGAGAATATTGAATAAAATAATTATCTTTTGTACGTTCGTAAAATAATTGAAAAACTATCGCTAACGCATTTGTCACGTCTAATCAACTTAAAGAAAGAGAAACATCACCAAATTATGGCAAAAAAAAAAAAAAATTAAAAAAAATATATACATTCAAATTGAAATACAATCCCACCACTAATTAC
Organism: Lestremia cinerea; assembly: GCA_027564135.1. Lineage (NCBI taxonomy): Eukaryota > Metazoa > Arthropoda > Insecta > Diptera > Cecidomyiidae > Lestremia > Lestremia cinerea. The sequence continues at coordinate 35,489 of JANSTV010081492.1, read as the reverse complement.
TGAATTAATCAAAATTAATATTACGATGAAGAAATTGTAATTGAAAAATAAAAAAGCAAAACGACAAGACTTTCGCGATGAAAGAAAACAAAACGCGTGAAAGATTTTGTGGATGACAAATATCAATGTAAATAATGATAACAAATGCTTGTAATTTATAATTAACCATATATATTTGAGAATAAAACGTAAGTTGTGAGTTAAAGAGTTGAATGGTTTTGAGTTGCTTCAGGCGTCTGCACCTGGCTGAGAGGGTCAGAGGTAAGTACAAGGTCCTAGCATTATTGTTGAGTAACCAAAATCGATAAATCACTCTTTCCATCCCAAAATTTTGACAGCATCGAAGCCTCAAAAATGTTTCTCCAAATCGTTTGCCAATCTTACGTCATTTTTTGTCAATTAACCGGACCATAAACGTTGACACAAAATAAAGAAAGCTAAACTAAATCGTCGTCAGCGTCAAAATCCCATTGTATTATAAATAGTTATGAATGAATGAACGAATGCTCTGAATTCAATCATCGGCAATATTCTCGGGTGCCCTGCCGAAGCAGCCAAACAGCGAAAATAATGCCATACAATCAACAACAGCATCATCATTGTCTGGCCAGTTGAACATTTGAAACATTCTGACTGGCAATATGACGTTATTCGGTTGATTCAGGCATAAATGAAGCGAGTCATAATCCCTCGCAAAACAGCATGTCTAATACGAATCGTTCTTGTTTACGTAACGCTAAAAACAAACAAGATGTAGAATGGTTGCATGTTTTGGTGTCGGTGCGGAGCGCAATTTATTTGTGCGTGTGTGTGTGTATGTGTGTGTGCGCCTGTGTGTGCGCCTGTGTGTGTGCGTGAGGTGTGCGCGCGTATGTGTGTGTGAGTGTGTGTGTGTGTTCGCTTGTGCTTATGCTTGTGTGGAGCGAGGAAGAGTAAGAGAGGGAGAAAGAGAGAAAGAACGATCTTTGTAAGTGTGCGGGAGATTCAGTGAGCGTGAAATGAAATGAGAGATGGAGAAAAAGGAAAAACCAAAGAGAGACAGAAAAAAAGAAGAAGACAGAGAAAGAGAGGGAGCTTATTGTCACATTAAATTCAATACTTTCATCATTCGTTTGCAATTTTCATTTGTTAGTCACATGTGAATACGTTCAGTATGAGCCATCCCGTCATTTGAAACGAAATTTCATATTCGCTGTTCGGCGTTTCGGTCATTCGGTGTGATTTGTGTATTGAGATCGAACGATCTCTGGGTGATTATCATTCTTCATCGTACCTGGTACTGTGTGCAATAGACACTCAATAAGCTTTTTTTTTGTATCTTAGTGAATGCCATTTTCCGACTTTCCTTGAAATGCGAAATCGTGAAAATCGAGAATTCGTTGTCATCGTGTGCTGTCGTGGTCAATGCTCGTAGCCAGTGTCTGTTTTTCTCGATAGAAAACCCATCGTTGTGAATTGTCATATCGAATTTGTAGTGCATTTTCCTCCTTGAATGCCAATCGACCTGGTTGACATTTGGTGCAATGCAAGCTTGTTTGGGGTTTTTTCCACGAATGTTGATATGTAATGAGTTCATGAAAATGAGGGGAACACTCCGGAAACGCGCATGTCATTCGACCGTTTTTTCATATGTTTGTGGGCCACAAATTCTTGTAAACAAGTTTTTTGTGTTTGCTTTTCGAGCTTCGCGTTCGATTAAAAATAAACCAACTATTTAGCTTTGATCTACGACTCATTTCGAGACAATTCAGTCAAGAATATCGAAAAAATCACGATACATTTTCAGTGCAAACTATTTGGAGCGAACAATGCATGATTACGATTGTCTTGGCTCGTGTGCAAATAGAATTGATGATTTTCGAATGTACTGCACGTGGTATTGATACCCACACCAAACAGCAGCATGACGTTCTTTATACTTGACTATGAACGAAACTGCTCGACAAAGTGGTTTGCAATGCCATTGTCAATGATTTGATAGCTGTATTGCGAGTGACGAGTTGCTGACACACAACAGCATGTGATTGGTGATGTGAATGAACGGATACTTACCTTATTGTGTGGATTCGGTTGATTATGCCGATAGTCGTTTTGCGATTAACTCTTGGATGATAATTAAGCGTTTCGTCGATATCAGTAATCGTTTGAAATCTTTTGAATTCTTATCGAACCGTTTGTTCGTAAGCTGATTGTGAGTTCACTTGCGAGATTGGAAAATGACATTCATTTCCGGATTTTTCAGCTTCAAAAATGGTGGTTCTCATTCTAGATTCAAATCTCAAAGTAACGCGATATGGCATCCCACTGTGATTTTGTGGCTGGTGTATTCGCCGGTGCATGCAATATGTTCATATCGCACCCCTTGGACACCGTTAAGACAAACATGCAGTCGAGCAACATTGGGTTTTTTAAAGCCGCCAAGGTGTTGTTCAAAACAGAAGGAGTGAGTGCAATCTGCCGGAAGCTTTATTTTCATGCTAATCACTGAAGCTTTTTCGAACAGGTGAAAACCTACTACCGTGGCCTGTTATTTCCATTGTGCACAACGGGATTCTTAAATTCGATAGTTTTTGGCGTTTACGGCAATTCATTTCGAATATTCCAAAACATGTGAGTTGAAAGGAAGCATCATATGTAACATGTAACTTAGCTTCAAATCTATCACTTCAGGACAGAACAATATGAAACCAAACAACAATTGTGGCACTCACACGTGTTCCTTGCTGGTTGTACTGGCGGCGTTATCAAAGCCGTCTGTGCGTGTCCAATCGAATTGACCAAAGTTCGATTGCAGGTAAAAGTAAGTGAGTTTTTCGCCAATTTTTCGAAACTGAGAAAGTGTGAGAGTGGATTGAAATACGGTATTTTTTCTTTACAGACAATGCTAGCGGACCCCTGATGGTGTTACGCCAGATAAATGCGCAAGAAGGTGCTAAGGGTGTTTTCCGAGGGATAACACCGATGTTGTGGAGGTAAGTGAGTGAAGAGAAGTCTCTCCCGATCTGGATTGTTTCATCAAATTTGATTCGCAGAGATGCCATCCCATATGGCATATTCATGTTTGTCTACGAGTACATTCTCGAAAATACTCGTTCCACCTACGCAATAACTAAAGTTCATGCGAAAGATCCAACAGTGGAACCGTGGCGAACGGCGATAGCAGGAGCCATCGCTGGGATGACCTCTTGGCTACCAGCCATTCCATTTGACGTAGTAAAGACACGAATGATGACCGAAACAGACCCAAAACGCTTCCGAAATATGTGGCATTGTTTCGAGGTGTTGATCAAGGTTGGTGATGATGCAAAATGATTTTGGCCATTGAAATCGATTACTGGAATTGTTCAATTGTAGGAAAATGGCTACCGATGTTTATTCCGCGGTGGAACGGTACTGGTATTGCGATCGGCCCCCATCAGTGCGGTTTCCTTCATGGGTTACGAGTACATGCTGCGATATTGCCAAAGTCAAAACAAATTTTCATGAAATTAGTCCACCTTTCGAAAGCTATCAAGCAATTGTGTGTTGCTTGAAGATTTTCGAAACCCGAACAAAGATTTTTTAGAACAAATTTACAAGTATTTATTTTATTTGAAACACTCATCCTTTTACATATTTGTTTCGATTGATTGATTTGCAAAAAATATTTTAGAGTGTTGAATTTATTTATTTTATTTATTTATTGCAAATACTAAATTATTGTTATTATTGTTATCAAATTGTCATGAATGATCAAATAGATGATGTTTGAAAACTGAACGAAAGACGAAAATCTTGTGTTTTGCGAAATAAAGTTGTCCCCACGAAATCATCCAGGCAAAATGGATGGATGGTCTTCAATTGTTCGACTATTCTATCTGCAACGTTTGATGAAACGCCTTCTCTTCCATAAAGATGTCTCTGGCAGCGATATGTGCCAGTCGCGAAACGTATGTTACACACATAAACAGCATATAATATCTGCAACTTTCTCGAAACTATGAAAACTCTCTACCGTTGCCTGCCTACATGCCTTCGGCATATGCTGTGCGGGAATTCGGGGTATGCAGCCGATGGATGATAGTCGATCTTCCACGGTTTTATACCGAGTACATCACCATTAGCAACGCCTAGTGGCAGCATCTTCACCGCGCCTGAAATGTAGTTCATGAAGCACTGGCCTGATGCTCCATTCAATGAGATTCGCATATGAGTTTTTATTTTCATCCATTTCTCGTGCATTGTTTTCGGGCTGACAACCCAATCATCTTGTATCTTGCAAGTGTTTCTATATGAAAGACCGAATTCATCGAAATTTAAATAAATAAAGAATGACCATTTTCCCTCGAACGTCTCCCATCGTAAACTGTGAGTCAGGTGGTTTGTAAAAGTATTCAGAATTGTCATTAATGTATCTCTGCATTCTCTCCTTCACTTTAGCCTTGTGGCCCTCCAGATCTTTGGAAAACTGAGCTCTCAAATCTTTGAATTCTTCTCTCATGCGGAATATAAACGCCTCCGATGGATTAGCGTTCAGGAACTCTTTCGCCTACTCCAAAAACTTTTTCATTGTATTAACCTGCTTGAATCCATGATGCATAGTAAATAAGTCATCACTTGTGCTGTACAAAATTCGCAGGTCGAATGCACGAATTCCCATATTAAATTGTACAGACCATTTCATGACTTGCGTTCGAACCGTTGGTACAATAGTAAAATCATACGATCCTGAATCGTGAGTGCCAGGAATGCTAATATCAAAAAATTTCGTGGAATCTGGAACGCATCCCATCCACTTTGATTTCTCTAAGTCGAAATTATCGCTTGTTGAGGAAAACACTGCATCATCTTTCGATTGGACAACTGGCAAACCGATGATCGCCAAAAAACCCAAATGAAGAAAATACATTTTTTTCAAACGGTATTATACAACAAAACTTCAATTTTGGCACTGTTCACGGGCTCCTCAACAGATCTATAATGGTGTTTTGTCACGAATATACTCGATCTTTTAAACAACCTCCCGCGAAGGGGAAATTTTGACGAGGATTCCCCTCCGACAGATGCTTGTCACTGACAAGTGTGATTTCGTTGAGAAATTTAATAATTTGAATACTTACTTACACAGACAGATGGCTTGAATCGATTCACAGGTGGCTACTACAACAGTCTGGGTCTGTTTTTTGCAATACGGCACCAGATAGTTTTCGGTGTTTGGGGTAATTCATTGCGAACATTCCAAGGCATGTGGCTCAATAGAATGAATGAAAGCTCGATTGGAATTTATCAAATAAGTGCTTGAAGTTTCTAAATATTCTTTCAAAGAATTTTCAGAACAAATTTGCAAGTATTTATGAAACTTGAAACACTCATCTTCTCGTTTGATTAGTTTGCAATTCTTCGAGAGTTGAATTTATCAATTTTATTTATTTTATGCAAATAAGCAATTGTTGATATCAAATTGTCACGAATGAGCAAATAGCCTAAAACTACGAAAGCAAAATAACCCAACCAAAGTCCAAGTACCAAAATCAACATAACTTAATCCACCTCCAACTTTCTAAAGCTTCCTTGCAGTCCAGTGAGCGTTGAGTCGGCATCGCCGTCGACACCACAATTCAGTTTGTTCATAGCGCTGACAGCACCCTCACGTGCCTTGTTGGAATACATTTCCAAATTGACCCGCATTTTGTCGTGGTTCAAAACAAGCTCTTGACGCGCGGCCAATTCTTCCTTCCATAGCTCTGAAAGATAATCGTATAAATTGTTATACTTTCAAGTGGAATTCCACGCAAGTTATTACTGATCATATCTGCCATCGGCATCACTCCGCCATACTCCTTGGGCAACAGAGCTTTGTCTACTGAAGTAGCGTAATCCAAACTGGTGTAAAACTTGATGCGATTGCGCATTTTTTCAGTGACCAAACCCAAAGCGAAATCGGCAGCGAATTTAACAGATGCGTGGGTATTGATGGCTGCAATTAGTTTGTGACGCATCGGCAAAGTGTTCTGCGTTAGTCGAATGAATTATTACTCTGCATGGATTTCTAGTTTGGACCGAGCTCACCTCAGCATTCTTAACGATTCGAACCGCTTCCTTCGGCGTGAACAACGTCATCATAGGCAAATTAACCCCTGACGCATCGACGAGATGGACGAACCCACGAATTTGATTCTCCTCATTCTCCATCAGAGTTTCATAGCACATTCCGTGAATTTTGAGCATGTCCACGTTTGCAAATTTGTACGGATCGAATACTCCGGGCCGCGTGAATATCACCCGACGTCCGAGACTATCTCGTTTTGGCAAGGCAAAAATGTATCTGTGATGAATGTTTGATTAGAAACGAACTATGATTGATCACTGAGCTATTCTTGACAATTACCCTGCGTCAAGCAATATCTTCATGTTCGGTAAATTCATGTCCATATTCTGGAAAATCGATTCGTACGATTGACGCAGCAGCAAATACCGCTCGATACTCTCTTGCGTCATTGGAACACTGAATTTTTTGGCGCGAAGAAAGCGCAAAATGAACGAGGAATCTGAAAGACAATGATTTCATTTGTGCATGATTGATTTGATGAAGACGTGATACACATCGACAAAAATAATTTCTCAGGACAATTGAAAAGTTGATCCGAAATGAAAAGTATGGACTGGCTGCAGGGGAATATTCATCTTTGAATGATAGTCCTGAACTCTCATGCCTCCTTTGAAAGATATCGAATTTCAACACTCACCCACGCGGACAGAAGCAATTCTGGGATTGGTTTGAATCCATTCACGAATGGCGTTGATTGCAAAACTTCGAGTGGCATCCGTTTCACGTAGTTCCGTCACGACCATTTCTCGTAGCTCATCGCTCAATTCGCAATTATAAGTGTCCGCATCGGTAATTCCTTTCGACATTTTGATTTATGATCTAATATTTGGGGTGAGAAAAAAACAGGTATCAGATCGTGAGAATCAGACCAAGAAAGATTAGACCGCCGAGACAGGTTCCGTGGGACTAATCGATTACTATGTAATTAAACAATGCACGCGTGTATCGCGCGATAGATATAACTGGTAATTCGATATATTCAATATTCAATAAGAGAAAGACATTCTCACAGCTGCAATGTCATTATATAATACTGAAATGATCATAATGCAGACGCTGAATGATGACGGCTGAAGCGATCCCATGCCTTTCCGTTTGGCAAACATACAACGTTTCAAGTATTTGCGATATATGTAACGATTTGGGTGTTTAACTCTACAACCGGTCTTTAGTTCATGATGACCGATCACAACACATTGCGCGACGGTTCAGATATCAGCATACGAGCGGTGAGCAATAACTGATCCGTTATATTTGCACTTTCTCCATTTTTCGAACTCTCAGTTTAATGGCGCTGTAGAGATGCTGATGCTGTTGCATGCTGCAAGAGTTTTTTTTTGCTCGTTGGCAATTGGATAATGATTCGCTTCGATTCGTTTCACTTCGACATGCGACTCGACTCGACTCAATGAATCGTATATGACTCGAGTCACGTGTCAAAGAGTTTGATTGAATCAACTTGAAGATGTAACTAAACTCATTAAGATTTGTCGGTAAGAAACTTTTAGAATCATCGCATATGACGTAATCATTGGTTGCATTCAAACGTGTGATATCACTATCGATTTTAAACATTAACGATCGATAAATCCCACAATATTGGCTTTTTCAAAGATGATTTATTGCATTCCCGCTAAAGCACTTTCAAATTCTTAGTTAATTGAAATGATCACTAAAGGTTATTTGTTTCTAACTGTTGATCACTGTTGACAATATCAACTGATGATTTCATTCGGACTCTGGTCGATATGTCCTTCAAAGGAATTCACAATCTTTCAAATATGCGGCAGGCAACAAAGGAAAAACAAACAAAGAAGCAAAAAACGAAAATCAATAACACAACGAACCTCTGATGATCTTTCAACGGAACAAAAACTGTCGTTTAATTAACGTACGCAGCAAAATTCACCAGATATAACAAGACTCACGATGGTGATCGTTCAATGGTTCAACCAGCAGTGACCACCAGCCGAATCATGCATCATCTTATATGCATTCTGACGTCGTGAAGGAATTGATCATTTGGATGAAGTTATGTATCATTCAATAATCGGCTTGACGATGATCGGGAGGGGCTTGGATCATCGCTACAGCAAATCAAAGTGAACAATCGAATGGAATATAAATATTTCTCTCGTTTAGGTATTGCGATCTTTCATTTGTAAATGAGCATTCAATTGAACGTATTTTCAAATCAAAATAAACTTTGGCTGGTTATGCACCTGACGATCACATTTCCTCCTGAATCGATTCTCGGACTGTGAATGCTGCGTTTTTTTATTGTAAATTTACGTTTTATGAATGGAAATTTATAAACATTCTTGGCACACCATTTTCCAATCGGTTCGTTGGATTGATTCGGAATTGATTAGATCGCAGCTCACTCATGTTGGCTAAGCAAGAGCAAATTCATTGCGCAATCGAAAGTGAATTTAGAAAATTCATGATTTTATTTTGCTCTGGTCGCTCGAATCGTCCAAGGGTGAGGAATGAGAAATTTACTATAGTTTGTAATTTGAAACTCGGCCTGATCATGGCTGAGTTGCAGAAGCGTCGCTGATGTGATTATGTCACATTTTCGCAACATCATGCGTATCTCGTTTGAAAGGAAGACGTTGAATCTTTGAGCTTGGATTGGGATTTTGAAATGTGTGTCGGCGAACTGTAGCGTGAAAAATGAATGTTTTGAATTTTTCGGTTTTTGGAAGATCGTGTCCATGTTTGGTTTGAGATGTAAGAATGGCTTCGCATTAATTGCTCTCGGGAACTCGGACAGTTGTTGTATAGGAAAATAATTCGATTAATGACGGCTCAAAGCACCTATTCAACTCTGATCGAGTGAATAATATATATATTATATATAACATAACCAATCTGTTTTTATAATTTTTTAATCGACCAAAACTTTTGTACACTTTTTCGTAATTGCAAACTAAATACAAAACTATTATTATTACTTGTTGTAGTTTTACGACGTCTTTGTAGCAATTGTGACTTCTTGGGACGCGGGATCGCTGACGAACATATGGAATTGAAATTGTTGTGTTCGACTAGCCGACGCTCGTATTTCACTCCAGGAATAAACACATTCGATTTGATGATAAAATCGATCAAAGAGCTTCCCGGATAGTCGGCGTAGATGATTCCAGCTCCTTTCGTGAACGATCTCGATTGGTTCAAGATTTCTTTCCTCAAGAGATCTCGAGTCAAAATATTGGTGCCTTCGAAATAGATGCAATTTTTTCCAACAGGAGCCGGAGGACATTCAAACCTAGCCATTTTATGAAAGCCCGTTGCAAGCACTTGAATATACTTGCCATCATGGTAGACACATTCCATTTTCTCGTCTTTTTGTGTTACCCAGAAGCACATTTCACGTGGAAAGTCTGGATAGTCGGCGGATGGAGCCAGCTTCAATGTCCATCGTCGTGGTGCATACGTGCCTGCATGAAATCGGCCACTAGCCACAAAATATGGAAAGGTTTGACCCGAACCGGAGAGGTAATTCAAAGTACATGCATTGTCGGTGCCGGCCAGAGCCTTGTATAACTGCGCTTTCACTTTTATCCATTTCGAATGCAATTGGAACATATGGAGCTCCCAGTTGTCTTGAGGATTCGGACATGTAATATCGTAATGCAAGCCGAATTTATCGAATGCACGATTATCGGAAAGAATTATAAACTTTCCTCGCGCACTGCCAATAGTGAAGTGAGAAGTCTCCGGTTTGTGATGAAATTGTTCGTATTGTTCAATATATCTCTGCATTCTTGCTTGGATGGTGTTCACATGTAGTGTGTCGTTGATAAACACCTTTCTAATCATCTCCTTGTACTCTTCCTTCATCCGGAAGATGATCACTTCCGAAGGATGATTGTGCAGAAAAACTGTTGTCACTTCTAGGAAAACATCCATGGAATTCACTTGCACAAACCCATGATGTAAATCGAAGGCTCTTTTCCATGAATCGTAAGCTATTCGAATATCGAATGCTCGAATTCCAGTCCTCAGCTGCTGGTCCCAATTCATGACTTGCGTCTGAACTAATGGCATTCGAGTCCTCTCATATGCACCTGAATCATGCGTGCCCGGAATGCCAAGTGAGAAGAATAGTGTTTCATCAGGAATGCATGCCATCCAATCGGCTTGAGTCTCATCGAAATTATCGTATTTTGAGGCGAAGTACGCATCATCGTAGTGACCAATAGTCAAACACAAGTTCACCGAGAGCACTAGAGAAAATAACGATGCCCACGAATGGATTCTTTTCTCGTGAATAAAACACATCACTCTAACTGTCGTATTGAATGAACTCAATCGGAAACATCATTCCTCAAAATAACGTCAGTTCTCTACAGTTTCATTTATTTTCGTTGGTTCGAGTTGAGCCTGCCATTATTTTCAATTTCCGTTTGTCTGAAATTTCGATTCGAGCACTTTCGCATTAAATGTCACAATTACAACAAAAAAACCATCATTCACAATCAAAGCCGAAGGTCAAAGGTATGGATCGAAATAGAGCGAGTAATGTTGAATCGTTGAAAGTGATCATCTAATTCCGTTTTTTAGTTTTTGTGTAATTTTTGAGTTACTCTCAGCTGAACAACTTCCGTTCGAATGTGTTATTACTATCAAAGGTGCACTGATGGGGATGTGATGGAGGGGGCATCGTAGACTTTCTAAATTTGTTACCGTATTCTCCGTGTTACTGTCTCGATACTGGTTTCTTAATCTCAGATTCCCCGAGCCCCGAGCCCCGAAGCAATAGCTCCATCTTCACCATACGAAAATAAAATACTCAACAAGTTCAGCTGTTGTTTTGTTCATTTCATAGTTGTTCACAAACTCATTGGTTATTTTTATAATTCATCTATGTACAGATTTTTCTAATTGGAAATTAAATGAAAAAAGAAACAGAGAAAACTTAAATCGAAATCAACTTGATGTGTCGCTGTCGACGGAGCCAAAATTCTTTTGTTTTTTTACATCATGCTTCTATTCCATCGCTCACCTCCACAATTATCGGGCGAATATTTTTTATTTTATTTTTTTTTCAAATGTTTATGTAATATTAAATTAGGTGGAATAATTATTCAAAAAAAAAAAAGATGTGGAAATTAGTTTTTGTACGTCTTCTTCAATAATTTCTGTACTCGATTTGCAACCCAAACGAGTGAGTGCTGTATATCAATATTTGGGATATTGAAGTATTTTCTATCTAATTTTATTGATTGAAATCAATCGTGAACAGAAATTTCAGTTTCTCAACGAGCTCGATTTTAATGTTCCACGTATTACTTCATCTATTCAATGGCCATTTATCAAGTCAGGTCATTCATTGGAACTCGCTGAGAAAACTTGGGGGAAAATCGATCAAATTTGATCCAATTATGTTCATCAATAAAAACTCAATCAGCCGCTCTCATAATTTTACAAAAAAGTCAATGAATTCCAGTTTCGGATTAATTCTATTTATCCACATTTATTCCAATACATTCGAATTGGATCTTTTTCGATCATTATGAAATGATCGAATACATTTTTAGAAGAAAATTCGATCAACAAACCAATTTAAATGCAAGGAAGGAGACACCTCGCAGACACCATATCATCGTTTAAAACAAGGCAAATAGTATTTTGTCACCCTAGTTTTTATCGAATTAGTATTTTAGGTTGAATAACTGTTGAAGGTGCTCATGATCAAGATGGTCCGTTTGGTTCGGAACCGGATTTCTAGTTATTCCATTATGTAGTTCCAACGAAGAAAATTTAAGTTTGAGAAAATTTAGACGATCAATTTCTGTTAAATAAATTTGATTAGATTCGTTTTGATTTCCAGATGCGTATGTGTGTGTGTGGCTTGAAAAACAAAGTAAAATAGAGTTCTTTCAAAATTTGCAGCGTTCCATCAACAAATGAATCGTTTTTATTCCTCAATTTCCTTTCAAAGAATGAATCCTGCGAAAAATATTCTTGTCTGCATCTGTTGGTTCCATCCAGTTGTTAGGCGCATTCAAATGTGACGTGTGGGAATCGAAGCTTTCCATTAATTTCAAATTAATAATTTCTAATCCGACGAATTGCCACATGGCTTGCGTGTTCAATGTATGATATTAATGTTTTGCAGAGAGATTAAACAATTGAATAAAAAAAAAGAAAAACCTCTTTGTCGCTTTTTTGAATAACCGCTTGGATAATTTCCATCGCATCGCTTTTCGAGCTAAGATTCATTTTGTGAATTCGGCTAATATTTTGTTGTTCGAATTCGAACGAACGGACGATACCACACCGAATGTTCTTTATCAAAATAGTTCATTAGTTTCGAATTGGAGCTTTTTCATTCTGAGAATGACATCTCTTTCAGATAGTTTTTTTTGTTCATTCGACGATTAATCTTTAAATAACAACAGAGTTTTGAGATGACGTTATTTTCTTGTCCGTCTGATGATTCGTTTGATCAATTCGTCGAATTTGCTGCAATTTTTTCCACTCTCCCGTGTTGTAATCCAATTTGATGAGGGATTCCACCAACATGACAGCGTGGGAACCATCATCTTGTTTCACACGTTCCTATGGGAGAAACTACGTTAGAACCGACCGAATTTTGAGGACGAAGATAAAAGAATGTACCTCATTTTCGCCCAATTTGATGATGATGAAGTTCTCTGGGGTCGGCATGGGGTTCTCTCGGCAGCCCCCCATGAAGCCTAAAATTAGCGCTTTGTCTCGACGTGTCACTCGATTTGCCTGGCTGAAGATCTCATTCAATTTAGCCACGTGCTCGTTCTGTTGAGAAAATTCCTTGTGTTAATACAGTTCATTAATAACGGAAGAAAATCAGTAGAAAACTCACCGAAAGTGTTAGACCCTTTCGTTGCTGTGGCTGTTGCTGGTGTTGATTCTGCTGTTGCTGCTGCACTTGAATTTGTTGTAATTGTATTTGTTGCGGTTGGATTTGCACGATTTGTGTCGGTTGTTGATGTCGGATTTGTACTTGGCCAATTTGTTGTTGCTGCTGTTGTTGCGGCTGCTGCACCTGTACCAATTGCGCTTGTTGTCCCGGCCTTTGGATCAATGTCAATCCTTGCGGCAGCAAATTCACGCCCTGATTGTTTGTCAGGAGGATCTGCTGTGGTCGGATTGTGGTGCCCGCTTGATGTTGGGGCTGTTGAATGTGAATGGTTTGCGTTTGTGGTTGTTGGGTCTGTTGCTGAATGTTTGTGATCAATTGCTGATTATTCTGTGATGTTATCACCATCGGTATATTCTGTGTGTAACTACTGGTCGGAACTAAGGCTGGAAGCGGCTGTTGCTGGGTTTGGTTTGCATTTGTTTGCAATTGTTGCGTTTGCTGGAATTGCTGTGATTGAGGTTGACTCGTTTTGACCAGACCTGGTGGTCCAGATGTGAGCACAATGTTGTTGGAATTATTGCTCAGATTCGACAAGCCGGACATATTGCTGATGGGCACTTGTTGGAAGATAGTGTTGCCATCTGGTCCAACGGTACGCAAAATGATTGTCTTTTGTTGTGTGACATTCGGATTTTGGGTCAAAATAATCGTTTTTCCTTTAACGTTGGCTGGCGACATCACAACCTGCGAATATTTAGCTTGCTGATGCTGCTGCTGTTGCTGCTGCTGTTGATGTTGACTCGTTGTAATATACGAGATATTCGAAGGCGTTGTGGTCTGCGTTTGAAGAGTTGCCGTAGACTGTCGATTGGCCATTGAAACATTTTGAATATTCAGAATGGTTGGCTGTTGTGTCGGAATCAACGGCGGTATGTTTAACGAAGATCGCTGTGTATTCGACGGTACCACCTGAATGGTCGGAGCGGTTTTGATTTGCACGATTTTTGTGGCGCCAATTTGCTGTGGAATCTGCATCGGTTGCGACAATTGTTGCTGCGTACTAAGCGTATTCGAAATAGCCGTTAACGACGGCATTGTTGTTGCGGCTGATGATGTCGTCGTGACAACAGTGTAATTGGACGAAATGCTTGATGACGGTGTCGATGAGATCGTCGCAAGACTAGGCGTTCGAATGGTTTTCGGCGTTTGCAGTAGTTGCGGTTGTTGGCTTGTAATTATTGAAGTGGATGCTGGTTTTATGGTCGTTGACGAAATCAATCGCGGACCATCCGATTTCGCCTGGTTAATGGCGTTCACATTTGAATTGGTGCTCGTTGTCGACGTGAGCCCACTATCGCTTTTGATCGAGAAGACAATGTGATTGTTAGTCGGTGTCGTTGCTGTCTGCGATTGTTGAGCTTGCGCATTATTGACAGCATTATTGTTTACAATAGGAGATGTTGTGTTGGTTGCGACCAATGTAGCTGCGGTTGACGATGCGATTGGCGTTGTGGCATCCCCAACATTCAATTCTGATTTTATATACTCTGATTTGATAAATTGGTTCGGTGTGGAAATGGAAGCTGGTGTGGCAGCCGAGGTGACGGTAATTGTGGTTGGGTCTTTGGCCGGAGCCGGAGTCGCAGGCTGTGTATAGACCGAGGTTGCTGTCAGGCCTGCCGCATAATCGGGCGTCGTAGTCACTGGCGTGGATACTTCGGGTTTGACTGGAGGATTGTTTTGTGCTTCGAGGGCTCGTTTCTGTTGCTCTTCCAATTCTTGTTGTCGCTTTCGTTTTTTCGCAGCTGCATAACCCAATGGCTGTTCAGCAATATCCAGTAGTTTGATTCCACCATCTTTGCGGGCCGGATTTCGACTCATATTTGGCCGATTCTGTCCTTGAGACGATGTTGGTGAACGGAAACCGCTAGTTGGAACACGTGATGGGATACCTTTTAGTGGCGTAGTGTCTGTCATTTTACGAGGCATGCCACGAGATCGCAAAGGTATCGTTGGGGCTGACGATTTTTTGAGACTAGACTGAGCATCGGAAGACTTTTGTAATAAATCGGCTCGTAAGGCTGCACTTTTGGGTTTGCGTTTCAACGTAAAATGTTTCACCGGCGCTGGTTGTTGACCCACCTAGATTTGAAGGGATTATTAATCGTCATTCGGAATTCTCTTAGAGGCAATTCTCAATGCTTATCGCACAATCACCGAACAAACTTGAGTCGACACTTACCACCGATATTAAGGCCATTTTGTTTAAATACTGGCACTCTAAAGGCAACATCCCCAGATCACTATGTTTATTCACATATTTTCGCAAGTCGTTAACCATATCCGTGAATATTGGACGATTCTCCTCGTAGTCCGATATCTCTGTGTTCAGTGATCCCGTGTTTGGGAACGTTTTTATCGTTTCTGCTATCATGGACACCCATAGTTCGGAATCGAGACCAGCTACTTCGATAACCTCATCAAGTTCAGTTTTCCACTGGAATTTGATCGTCAACAAGCAACAAAAAGAAAAAGAACAAAACAATGACGGTTAGTTGATTTGGACAATGGCTAAATATCAAATGATTTCTGTTGCGTGGTGTGCTGTTGGATGTAATGCATCAAATTTCAAGCAATCAAAAAAAATCGAGCATTAAAGAAAGCACTGAGCGTCTGACGGCCGACCATCCAAGACATTGCGACAGACCAATAAAATGGTTATTGTTGCGCTCGTACAGAGCGCTAAATACGCTAAATAACAAAGCAACAAAAACAACGTTCAAAATCCACGCAAATGACAAATCGACAGTGATGGAGCAAACCAAACAACGCAATGCTTTGCAAACGCCAATGCACGAATGGCTCAATGCAAATTAATTGTGAATTTTCAATGTGAAAATTGCATTTGAACGAAGCGCAATATACGAAATAAGATTTGAAGAAATTATTTATTTATCAAAAACACACAATTCACGCACGCACACACATTTAATACACGTAGCCATAGCATGTACATGCAAGCGCGACATAAGCACCAGCAATTTTTCAATATGGACGATTTTTTTACCTCTTCAACAAGGCGACGCGGGATGTGAAAGAAACTCAGTAACAATTTTAATTTCACTTGTGTTTGCAAATCAGCAAAACAATCTTTGATATTTCTCAAAACTTCCTTGTTTAATTGTGAACATATCGATCCACTGGTCCACTCGCTTGATGTGCCGAGTTTATTATGTAGCCACAAAGATATGTCGCTATCACGTACGTTTGCCATTTTTCAACTAAACTAAAAGCAACTGAATCAACGTAGTATTAAATATACTCGACGGATTGGTTACACACTTCATCGGCGACTGCTGTAATCAACGCGACAGCACCGATCTATATTACCGATCTGCTGTCGGGTGTACTCTGTTGGTCGAAACGATGCACACATACCGACGCTGAGTTTACGATATTTTTCCACAACTCATTCACAATTTTGCATGCAATGTTCTTTCAAGGTACGATATTTGAGGTAGATTTCCTTTCTACAGTCGGAGCCGCTAAATCGATGAATTTATCAAAATTGGAAGACTACTGGAAATGCTTCCTAGAAAACAATCATGATTTCTCGCTACCCGCCTGTCTTTCACCTCACATACTGAAGTTTACCAACACAAATGCATTTTGTTATGGTCGGCACTCGGCAAATCGGCAATAAAATTTTGTTGTGTATTCTCGCGAGCAACAGAAAATAAGTAAAAGAACCAAAAAGAAATACATCGTTGTGTTTCTTCACAAGTTAAAAAATAGCAAGGAATAGATTTATGTGAAAATTTACAGGAATAATTAAGCGTTCGATTATATTTGTGCATTTGTTCGATAGCGTTGTGTGTTAAAAGAAAAAAGAAAAGAACCAGCGATACAAGTCGACTGTCACTCGATACAAGCGAGCAACTCCATTGTGATAAACTGCATTGCATCAATTCGCGGAACTAGACGATTTTCGGCGATTTTTTAAAATTTAGAATAGATTTTCGGCGGGTTGGAAAAATGACCGACGAATCGACGGACTTCAATCAACGTCAATCGCCCATTAAAGATAACAATTTCATTTGCGGTGTTGTTGAGGGGTTCTACGGTCGACCATGGACGACGGAACAGAGAAAGGATTTATTTCGAAAGTATGTACTTTCTGTGTTGTTCCATTTGAGCTTTCATCAAATGAGATTGTGTGATCTTCAAATAACTTGATTTTTTTCGGTCATCGAAGATGATTGGCCGATGGTTCATTGAACCTTTATTTGCTCAAAAAATTCGTGCCGTTTGGAAAAAAATCATTAAAATGTTTCGATATGCATTCAGTTTGTTTTGTTGTCATCGTACATTACATTATTCCGAAGATTATAACGTTTCATTTGCAATCGTCATTGTCTGAGAAAATCCTTCTTTCGAATTGATCGTTGCAGATTGAAAAGATGGGGGATGGATTCGTATGTGTACGCCCCAAAAGATGACTACAAGCATCGGGCTTATTGGAGAGAGTTGTACACTGTCGAAGAAGCAGACCACTTGTCTAGTATGTTTTCACTATTTAGCCACGTTGCTATTTGCTAATCTCTAATCAAATCCCAGGTTTAATTACGGCCGCCAAAGAGCATGGCATTGTATTCTATTATGCTCTATCGCCGGGACTGGACATGACCTACAGCAATCCGAAAGAGGTCCTTGCACTGAAACGTAAACTCGAACAAGTATCTCAATTTGGTTGCGATGCGTTCGCTTTGCTTTTCGACGATATCGAATCGGAGATGAGCAAAGCTGACAAAGAAGTGTTTCAGACGTTCGGTCATGCTCAGGTGTCAGTCACCAATGAAATATACAATCACCTGAACTGCTCCAGATTTCTTTTTTGCCCAACCCAATACTGCAGCACAAGGGCAATACCATCAGTGACCAATTCCGAATACTTGAACACAATAGGAACTAAATTAGTACAAGTGAGTTCACGGGTAGAAGACGCTTCGACTCAATCTATTCATTGTCTTGAAAACTTTCCAGGAAATCGACATATTGTGGACCGGATCCAAGGTCATATCAAAGCAATTAACCATGGAAAACATACAGGAAGTAACAGAAGCACTCCACAGGCCGCCAGTCATCTGGGACAATTTGCATGCGAATGATTATGATCAGAAACGTGTATTCTTGGGTCCGTATGCTGGCAGATCACCTGAACTGATTCCATTGCTTCGTGGCGTTCTTACCAATCCAAATTGTGAATATAACGCAAATCAAATAGCAATACACACGCTTGCTCATTGGTCCAAATGCAGTTCCGATACCCGCATCAATAGTAGGCATCATCAGGTTTTTCTCAAGTCGCAGCGTTCAATGAGCACTTCTTGATAATTTCAGACTCAATATCAGCTGACGTCAAACTGGAAACGGAAAATGAGGAAGGTATTTGCAGTGAAGAGGCTCCCGTGTGCTTGTCCAAAAATATCTATCATCCGCGTGTTGCACTGAAGTAGGTATTTCCGAAGAATTCAACACGATAGCAAAATATTTAATTTTTTCTTGTCAAAGAAATGCTGTGGCTGATTGGCTTCCAGAGTTCTTCCTCCGAAAAGATGCTTGGGGTCCCATCACAAAACCACATCCAGCAGTCACGAGTATGTGTCCAATCGGCTAATGAAACCGTGAATGCATTCAATATATTCTTGTATTTTTGCAGTGGTTATGCCAGTCATCCCTATAATACCTTCAGTGAATACCTGCATGAGTCTGACAACCACAACAATAACAAATACTACGACATGCACAAGTACTATCAAAGTACCTGAAGTGAATACGACTCAATTGCAAGCATTAGCCGAGGTGTGCAGTACCGTTACCGGAAGCGATGCACTAACACTCCCAAATGTTATTATGAATTCATTGGTTTCGGCAACGAAAGTAGTTACCAATGACGCCATCCCTAATCCTTTAGTGTCCGCGGGACCAATACCACTGCCATCCATCCCTGTGCCTGTGTCTAGCATCGGAATCCCGATAGTGAATATGAAGGCTGATGGTGAAGACGATGGTGGAAAACCCATCGAAATCGACAAGACCGATGAAAATAACGACGATCTCAAATCAGCAGATGGTGAGAAAAAACTCGACGAACCGATGCCGGTTGAAGAGGATCCATCGGTTGAAGGGAATGATGTTCTGCCACCCGTTCAGCGACTCGATGAGAATATCACCGAGACTGATATTGAAGACGGGCTGATCGCTCAAGAGGAACTGAAGTCGGAAATCAATGAAGTCGATGATGAGAACCAGAAAGATGAAGGCAAGAATGGAGAAATCGACATCAACGTTTCAAATGAATCAATGACAAACATCGAACTAAATACAACTGCTGAACCAATGGAATGTGAAAGAACTGGTTTGAATTCGATGGCATTGCCGAATGACGTTGTAATGTTGGAGAGTGTTTCGGTATATTTTAGCAATTTCCATCCATGGACGTTATTGATAACACTTCGACTACTTTTATTCCAGACTTCTTCAACGGGAAGCATGCAAGTCGAAAGCTCGGATACATCTCTGACGTCCAACATGGAAACCCACGACATCGTTGAAAAGTATAAATCACTGTCTTTCAGCCGACGATTTTATTCATTTATTCTCCATCAATTGCAGACATGAGGACAAAGACATCACGAATGAAGACTTGTATTTACTATGTGACTTATTTTATCTACCATTCGAGCATGGTAGTCGCGCATTGCAGCTCATCAATGAGTTTTATTGGCTTAAAACGAATGCCACAGTTCTCGTGAACTCGTATAAGAAAGGCCAAGATTTGGCAACAGCTAAACCCGAGGTTTGTTCCGCTGAGCTCAATGAGAATTGATTTTCATTGGTTTTCTCGATTTTAGGTTCAAGAATGGTTTCAACGCGCTGATAAATTTTACTTGATTTGTCAATCGGTCATCAATCTTGCGAAAAAGATCGCTTCTTGTACAAACAAGGAGCTCAGCTATGATTTATATTCTTATGTTTGGGATATGGCCGGTGTTGTAACGTTGTTGAGTGCATTTATCAAGTGGCTGGGTGAGTCATAGGCGCCTCTTGCTCCACTGAAGGTTCTTACTCCCAGATTTTTTTTTCCTTCAGCCCTGGGTTACTTTCCGGCCAATATCAATTCGTACACGCAGGGCAGCTATACATGTGAGTCTCTAAAATTGACCAATGAAAATGTTCTATTGAGAATGAAATGATTGGTTTCAGGGTTCAGCAAAGGTTGGAAGGAAACATTCACATCGGGTGATCAGGAACCCTGGGTATTCCGGGGCGGCTTAACAGCTGATTTGCAACGTTTGATACCAATCGACTCCGGAAATGACCTGTTCATCTATAAACTTCCAGACACACCTTCCACCATCTTCTACATAATCCGACCGTACATGCATCTGGACGAAGAGGCAGTTTACGCGATATGTCACAAGACATGTCGCGATGGCTCTGATTGCACTGAATTATTCCCAGTGAATCTTCAATCGATACCTGCCGATCGGTTGGTGGGCCCCTTTGTGACTATAAATCCGGAACTGTGCATGGTCCTTCAGACACCGCAAAATCAATTGGCGGGGTACGCGTGTGCAGCGTTGGACGCCAAAGTATTCTACCGCAATCAGGAAATGTGTTGGTTGCCAGCAATGTGTCTGAAGTATCCGTTGTCGCTGTTGGACTCACCCGATTTGACATTGACTGCAAAAGATTCCATCAATCATTTTCACAATTTCAAATATGAGTATCCGCAAGAAGTACTGAATACACATCCATCGATAATGACGTGTTGTATTCTAAAGGATGAATCACTGTTGGATTCATCGTTGTCTAAACGTTTGGTCACCGTTCTCATGGCTGCTCTTCGCTCCAATGGATCATTCGGGGTTCACGTCTGCATAAATTCCACCGATGGTTACATGCATCAGTTTTATTCGAAATTGGGATTTGTTGAAATCCACGAGGACTCTTCCAATGGGAGGGTTTATTTAGGACGAAATTTCTGAGAATAAATTCTTTTTTAAGTTTTTTTTCTTTATGTTCCTCACTCTCAACCCTTTTCTATTTCTTCTTTGTTTCTTTTTCATCAAATTCCCATGGTCAGATCACGCGAAGTAATGCCAGTGTTTTCATGTCTTCGATTTGATTACCTCATTTTACTGAGTTTTGATTTGATTTCAAAAACATGAACACACTGACATAACAATCCCATTGTTATCATCTATTCATGTCGAAGACACGTCCGGGTTCAAGGGATTATTTTCTCACATTTTATTTTTTCATTCATTTTTCTCCAATTTCCTCAAAGATATTTATTTATTCATTTAGTTTTCTTCTTTTTCAATTTTAAGTGGTAGTTTCGTCGTGCTTACGTTCCGTTTAATATCCCCAGATTATTTGTTCGGTAAGAATCAAAATTTGTTCGAAGTGAAAAAAAGTGGAATAAAGTAATCAAATTTCGCTTTCTCTTCTATTTTAGGCTCTTATGAATATTTATAAGATTCAAAATAATGAATAAAATAAAACAAAAAACATATTTTGCTTTTTTTTAGCCAAAAATTTTCATATGAAAGATTTACAACAGAAAACAACTTGGCTATTTTTTTATTTCATAGAACCAAACGGAGTCCACACCGCCACCAACTGTTTTCGTAGGTTTCATGTTCGGCAATGGGAATCGACAGGCAATAATTTTCGTATCATTTTTGGCCTCTTTAAGCAGTTTTCTCTCCAAATCTTTCATCTGGAAGAAGTGAAAATGACAGGATTTTTTGGAGCAATCAAAAGTAAATCAATCGAAGAAAACGTACCATTTGTTCGACACCGAAAATAACAATGTATTTATATGGCGACACATCAAACTTCCAAAGATCTTTCCGATAAAAGCATGTATTTTTAAAAACCCCTTCCTGGAGGGCAGCCAATCGGGAATATTGCACCAACCAGGTATTCAGTTCAACGCCATGGGATTTAAAACCACTTTTGGCTGCTGCTGTGAAAAGAAACAGTCCAAAAGTCAAATCTTTTCAGGTCGGGAATGGCGTACGCAAATACCTATCACGATTCTTCCATCTCCCGATCCGATGTCTAGCAGCAATTGATTCTTATTCCCTTTCAACAAAGACAGTACATTCTCCACTTGTGCAGGGGTGGCCGGAACGTAAGGTAAACAGTACTTTCGGAATGCCGGTGATACAAATGGGACACAAATGACACTTAAGGCAACGCCGATACCACCTAAATAACATTTTTAGGAAACGCATTGCAACTCTGCCCACCAACACTGTCATCTCTCGAAGAAACACTTACCCGTCAAGCCAAGCAGAATTTTACCCGAAGTCGATATTTGAAATGGTTTTTTCTCTTTTATTTCATTTTTCAAGCCGAGACTTTCATTCAATTCGTACTCAATTGATGACATTGTTGAGGTTATGTGACATTGTGACAGTTATGCCAGAAGAAGAGTGTGTCTCGCACAGTGAATTTCGAATTGATTTATTCGTTTCATTGATAGCGATCAAGTTCCTTATCCTAGATTCAATTAAATCTTTTATTCAAAATAATTGAATGAATATCACTAAATACAAGTAATTTGAAATAAAACTTAAATTAAGTAAAGTTGAAAGGGAATAATTGCAATAAATATAATTGAAGATGTTGAACGTTTATAAATACTTGTAGTAAACATAAGTCGATAAAATAATTTCTCAATCGCATCGCTTCACAATGTCTTGTATAAAACGATTGCTCGATAACTATCTGGTGCGCTACCAAAAGGTTTTTCACCGTTTGACTCGAACTCGTTGATTTGGTAGTCCTGTATCGTTTCGTAGCCATAGACCTTCTGTGCCAATTGCTGGGTCAATGGGTTTGTGTTTGTGGTCAAGATGCCATGGCATTTCATGCGCCTGGCCAACTTAATCACCTCATTCTCCATAAAGCTCATAACAGCCACGTTGTCTTGAGGCGATAAAGCCATGCTGGTGCCCATCATAAACGAATGCATAATTGGTTGATCGCTGGGAACGTTATCTCTGAACATAGAAAGAAATTGTAGTGGACGAAAAAAAATGCATAGAAAGTGGACAAACCTGACGGGATTTTCGAGATACCCGAGAAAATCGAAAATGATATCCAAACTGCCGGCCATAGGCGGATTCGGTTCATCATTCAAATCGAAATTGAGTGCCACGCCGACGTACTGTTGATCCTTTCGTACAATGAAGCTGTATCCCTTTTCGATAAGAGGCTCCCAAAGAGCTTCCAAGGCATCACGATAGTCATCCAAATGGATATTTGGTTTGAGTTGTTGTTCAAGTTCGGCTTTTTCGATGAAACTCTTTGAGATAATTCTTTCAATTGAACAAAAACACAAGTGCATCAGAAATTATAGTAAAAGACAAAAAGCAATAAAAATTTACTCGATTGTAACTTCCTTGTGATGACTCGCCAGTTGAATTGCTTCCACAGGAAATTTCATGTCAGCTTGGTCTTCGCCCTGGTCATTTCCATTTTCGATTTTCGTCAAATGTGAAAGCATTTCTTTCAGATTTTTGGCCGTTATGAAAGCGGTAATATCGATTTGATATCCTTTGTCCTTCAGTTTTGCTACAGTGTAGATGGAATTCAAGGAATTTCCACCAAGCTCGTAGAAATTGCTCTTCAACGACAAAATAGCTCGTGTTGAACGACCAATCACTTCGCCAATCGTTTCGAAGAGAACTTTTGCATTCTTCATGTCGCTGCTTGACACTCCTGAGTAGTCGTATTCGACTACAATTTCCGGATCATCTGAAGAAAATCGTAGTATTTCTCAATCCTTCTGAGTGAGGAAAATTCATGTCATATTTACCATTGTTGTTTGTATTCTCGTACATTTTCAGCAAATACTGTCGATCGATCTTGCCATTGACCAACAATGGAACTTTGTCGATGATCACCACTTGTGGAACCATGTAGTCGGGCAATTTGCTCCGCAGCATGTTTTCGATCTGCATTTCTTGTTGGATGATGGTATCCGATGCTAGCAGCGCAAATGCCAGAAGTGCCTGATCCATCTCGCCGGCGTGATAACAGAGAACGATACCCTTTTCTACGCCTTTGATTTGCATCAAATTCTTTTCGATCTCAGACATATCAACGCGATGACCCCGAATTTTGATTTGGGAATCAGTACGGCCTTCATATGAAATGACGCCACCTTTGCGGACCGATGCAAAGTCACCGGTGCGATACAAACGGCTGTATTCTGAAAGATGTTCAGGGCTGTCAGACACATTGAATTCCATGCGGAGTTCTTCAGTACTCACTCGGATCAACAGCAAGTTGATTTTCGACGAACCGGTCCTGGTCTCGTCCGTTCACATATCCATCAGCCAAATTCAAGCCTGAAACATATAGCTCACCAGTTTCTCCCACTTTGACCGGACGCTTTTGGCTGTCCAAAATGTAAATGATCGTGTTGAATATGGGATTGCCGATTGGCACTTTGTCGTATTGTTGCACTTGAGCCTTTCCCTCGCAAACAAAACAGGTGACATCACCCATGATTTCCGTGGAGCCATAAAAATTGCATAAAATATGCTTATTCTCCGGAAAATAATCATAAAACTCCATTGCCAGAGAAGCTGATAGTGTTTCACCCGAACAAATCCAATATCTCAAGTTACCAAGCAGTGATGCATCTTGTTTCAGTGACAAATACATGAGCAGTGATTTCAATAGTGTAGGCACCAGCACCAAACGTTCGATCTTGTACTTTTGCAGTGTGGCCACTAGACGAGTCGGGTCCTTGGTCTCGCTTTTTGGCACCACAAGCAGGGCCATTTCTAGAAGAATGCAATAACACACACGGATAGGATTGACAATGTGATCATCAATTGTCCTGTTCGAATGACGAATCGAAATCGAAAGTGCAGAGTAAACAAATGCCACCGATTGCGGAACACAATTCACGCTATTATACAGAATACTCGCATGTGACGCCAGAAACCAACATCACCCAGTCACTTACCGTTCAAAAGTGGTCCCCATATTTCTGCCAATGAATCAACGAATGTTAGTGCCGTTTTGAAGACACCCACATTTTCGGATGGTGAATAAGGAAACGACTCCCATTGCCATTTCAACCTGTTCAAGACTATCGAATGTGGTAGACGAACACCTGGATAGCATTCGTGGAAAAAAAATGGAGAATGAAGGACAGTTCGTGATAATTCCTCTCGCCGTCATCACTCATCATAATTGATGATTGTCCATGCAATTGAAAAAATCAGATTGCTTACCCTTCGGAACACCTGTACTGCCAGAGGTGTAGAGCACGATACCCAAATCACTGCTACCACCAGTTATTGTATCGGCGTCAGGTGTATTCACCTCGGCAAATGTGCCTGCTTCCATTTTGAGTTCCGACATGGTTATCGCATCAAAAGCCGTAGCAAATAACCGCTGTTCGCAATTGAAATCATCGTAAATGACCAAAACGGGTTTCGACTCATTCAAAATGTGTTCGATGCGATTTGGCGGAAATGTTGGATCGAGTGGTAAATAAGCGGCACCGGCCTTCCAAATTGCCAGCAAAGCAATGAGCAAATCATCCGAAGGGCTCATACAAACAGCTACGATCCAGTCACCATCTGAATTGGGATGAGCTTGTTGCAGCTTGATTCGGTTCAATAGCCAGCCAGCCATTTGATTGGCTTGCGCATTCAACGAGCTGTAGCTCGTAATTGTTTCGTTTTGATCGCATGCCGAATGGTATATGATAGCTGGTTTGTTGCCACATCCATTCTCAACATTTTCCTCGATGATGCGGTGCAAGAATTTTGGTTGGAATTCACGCTGCGCTCCTTTAACTATTGATAATTCTGGAACGGATCCCATGTCGGGGCTCGATTCTTTCGAATTCTGAAATATTATGAAAGAGATTTTTTGGAAGAGATTTT
>JANSTV010081381.1:0-21353 GCA_027564135.1 Lestremia cinerea | reverse complement strand
GATCTTCCTCATGGCTTCGATTTTCCACTTCTAATGGTTTTCCAACAAATTTTCTGAGCATTTTATTCACATTTTTTGTTTAACTTTATTCACATTCAAACATTATCATCGAACGACGAGCAACCGTATTTGATCGGCAGCAAAAATAAACATGGATGACTGCGTGAGAAATCGTTTCCGAAAATTAAAAAAAAAAAACAAACAAAGATCAATCGAGTCGCAAAATATTTGTTGACTTCTTGACGTAAGTGATCTTCTTACGAATATCAATAAATTTGAAGTTGATGAGCATTTTATTCAAATTTTTTTGTTAAACTTTTTTAATTTTCGAAAATCATTTCTCACACAGTCATCCTTGTTTATTTTAGTTGTTGGTCCAATCCAGTTGCTCGCCGTTCGATGATAATGTTTTTAACACTCAAAAAGGATGACTGCGTTAAAAATGGTTTCCGAAAATTAGAAAAAAAACAAACAAAGATCAGTCGAGTCGGAAAATATTTGTTGGCGTCTTGACGTAAGTGCTCTTCTTGCGAATATCAACTTAAATTGGATTGCTTTGCGAATGCCGTCATTGCAATTTTCAATCGCTGTAATAAATATAAGACCCCACTAGCAGTTTTTCAAGCCCAGAACCATTCAGAACAAATCTAATTAACCATCTATAGCTACTGTAGACGGCCAAGGATTAATTTGATGACGCCTTGCGGAGTTCTCCTAAATAGATCTGAGATCAAGAACAATCTTAAAATAACTCGATCTTGATTAAAACATGGTTTTAGTTGAATCATCCAAATTCATTGAGCAGATCCGCTTATACACTTTGTGGGAAATGTTTTGACCTCATCAGAATTCCGGGCTATTGCTCCAAAGCTATGTTAGATTCATATTTTTTGTTTGATTTTCTTCACTTTGAAACGAAAGATTACAAAGGCATTCATTCGATCGATTGACTCAGTGTTTGGTCAACAGCAATAATGCAATAATGCTGCCTTCGTTCGAAATGAGTTCCGACAATTCTAAAAAAGCAAACAATCGAAGAGAGTGTTATCGAGCTGAGAAGCAAGTGTTGGTTGAAAATAAAATGAAACGTGGCTTCATTTTTAAACGGAGGTTTTTCAAGGTCGAATCGAATGCAAATATATTCGCTTATTTTCAACCGATCGATCTGAAATGTTGTCAAGCATAACTAATGACTAAACTAATGGCCAATGAATGATGGATCGTGGATATCAACTAAACGAAGAGGGCTGTCAACGCCAAATATTTTATTTCCAATCGAATGGTCATTACAAACTTCTAGGCTATGATTGTTTAATCGGCTGTTCTCAAGAATCTCGCCAGAGCAATTGTCAATCTTGGGTAGCTCATCCGCAACCCGGTCATGCCTCTATCTCGGATTCGCTTATCAATCGTCGCAAATGTCTCGATTTGTCCGCTTAGGGTTGCGACTCCCAAGTCGTTGCTTCTCAGAACGTCTGCGATTGCCTTCAAAATATTCATAAGATCATCGTACTCGCCTTGCGTTACTTCTGCGGTCTTAGTGTCGAGGCTGAAATGATCCGATCATTAAAAGTTGTGCAACTTAGAAGTCTGTTTCAACTGACATTCCAATGGCAACGCTCATCTTGGCAACGTTTTCGGTTAAATATTGTGCTCTTGCTTGGAAACGATTGAACTGTGCTGTCAATTTCGAAACGTCTGGATAATCGATCAATTCCGATAAACGATTTGCTTCAGTGGCTATGTCAGTGACTGCTTTCAGCATGAGTTTCATTCGTTCATTCAAGTCATGCAAAAAGATTTCAGTATCGGACAAGACTCTGGAAAATCACAAAATTGCCTTTTGCAACATTTTGGCGCGTTTCGATGAGACTGAGGCCAGTCGGATACCTCGGAAACCGTTGATAGTGAAGCGTCAGTCATTTGACTCGAACTAGTAAGCAATGTCTAGCCTAGCCTAGAGTTACTGCTTGAGTTGACAGCCTAATTTAGTTTGAGTAAAATGACTGACTCACTGCATGGATTCGGATGTATCCGACTGGTCTCTAAGCCTTAGATTCCACTCACGGAAAGTGTGAGAACTCTGTCAAGTATTGGATTAACGTTGCCCAAGCTTCCACACATTCATTGTAGGCCGGTATGGAGTTGACATCTTCGATTATCGTTTGCTCAATCATTTCCTTCATTTTTATAGTGCGCATGCGCAACGTGCCGTGAAATCTATTTCAATTAGCAATCAATTTGACATGGAAAATTTGAAGCTTCAAAAACTGCATCGTGTCGGACTTACTCGATAGATTTGGGTTTGATTATTACATAAATCTTTGCGAATATTGGTTTAGCCAGTCGTTGGACAACTTCTAACTTTTCTATTGACAATTCGTCGGGGGTAGCTTTCTTCTTTCTTGTGAGCGCGTAACGTTCCAAGTGAAACAAGCTTATCAAATCGGCGTCTTCCATCGGACTGAAACGGTTGCATTACAATGCGATCCGCGCATGTTCATTTAGAGCTTATGGTAGTTCACCTGAGCTCGACATTTTGGTTGTCGAAATAGCACACCAATAGCCGTTGCAAAAATTGCCATTCCTTGAGCATTTCTGATAAATCACGTTTCATTTCCACGTCTTGAATTGTCTTGCGAATGCTGAGTTAACCAAATCGTCTGAACATTAATCGACGAACTATGTTCCAGCGAGTGTTTAAGCTTACCGTTTGAGTGCATTCTCGGGAACTTCACTGAGATAGGCCTTGACCTGGTTTTTGCCAGCCAAGTGAAAAGTCTGGAGTTTCTTTATTCGATCATTCCGGAATATTCTGGCCATACGCACCAGAGCTCTTGGCGAAATATTAACAGGTGTTGTCCTAGGGAAAAGCTTCTTCAGTTATCATTCTCGATTCGAATTGAAGATCACTCACGATAATTCAAATATTTCTATCAGTGTATCAAAGAGCTTTTCGATATCAGAATCGGAGGCAAGACGCACATTTTTGATGATTCTCAATGTCAGGATGTCCAAGCTGTGATTCAAATACAAATTAGTTTCGTCCCATTGCCAAGATGGCTTTGGCTGCAGACCGTAGTCCAGGGTAGAGTTCCAAATTCTGCAAACGTTCTGTGTATTGATCGAAGGCCGCCGAATAATGATTGTCCGATTTCATGTTCGGGATTTGCTTGTAAAGCCACCATTCATCAGTTTCCTCGAGCCTTTGCGTACGAATTACAAGATTTAATGACCCCGTCTTAGTTTGTAAACATCATTCTCACATGTAGCCGTAGCGCACAATCAAATCGAAATTGAACATGCATGAAACTAAGTCCAACACATTCCGAGACGATTCGAAATCGGTTCGAGCTCTGCAACATTGAATTCTGTTAGTTAAAATCGACGCATTTCATTTGCCAGTCACTTTTTGACGTGGTCTGCGATTTCTTCATCAACATTCTTTTTGTCCTCGCGGTTTGGAACGTTTTCGAGGTCTTTTGCGTTCAGAATGGTTCGTGATAGAGTTGGCCACGCCTCACGCATCGCCCTAAATTTGACAAACAAGTTGAGTTGCGTGTGCAAGATTGCATTTGGAGGAGACCTTACGCTTGATCATGACGCAGGAGATTGGCCGCGTCGGATATGACTTTCTCATAATTTTTTTTAAACTTCAGTGACGTTCGATACGCGACAGACTCATCATATGTTTCTTGGACTAATTGACTAAAATTTTCACGAGCTCCATCGTAGAATTCCAAGAACGGCTGCACTGTAGCTGCCTTTGCACGGTCGCCTGCCTCGCCTGTTCCTCCCAATCGATCTCCGAGAGCAACATACACAGGTTTCATCAGATTGTACATTGTCCACCAGTCACGTCGCGTAGTATCCGGAAACTCGAGGAATCGGCTTGCTAGTCGGATCCATGCTGGAGTCACTACTGCTGCGTGAAATTGGCCTCTCGCATTAGCCGCTGCGAACTCCGACATCATTACATCGATTCTCTGCAAATCAAAAGAAATTGAAAACGAGTTGACAAGCAGCTCGTTGGCTGAAATTTACCCTGATGGGCGCTGGTTTTTCGCTATAACCGATTTCGAAAAGAGAGCAAGCCAGCACAACGACAACTAACCCTGTCAAACTTGCCATTTTATCAAAGTCAAATTTCCAACTGATCAAATGTTTTGATAGACGTCGATCTTGGAATTTTTCAACAAATGCCAGTTGAGGAGTTCCATCACATTCGAAACAGCGATACACGCTACAAGTCGCATGTTGTTTATGCGTGAGAGAAGACTTGAAAAAACTTCGAAACGTTAGTGTTCCGACAACCGGCACACTACGTAAAAACGCCACAACCAAACCAAAAATATTCCGGTCGATCATGAATCGTCATTGGGTTTGCACAATTGCTTTCAACACTAATGAACGTTGAGTCAACATAGCTGTTTTAGTTCGTCGAATTTCTTCTTTTGATATTTTGTTCCATCGGAATTCAAAAAGCAACTCAAACCAACGAAACAATGCGAGCGAACAGGCGTTTAAACAATCATCGCTTCGAAGAATAACGAGGCAACGACTCGAATGAGAAATAAAAAGCAAATGACAATAATGTTTGATGAGCTGACTTAAATGAAGCGTTCAAGCTAACAGAGCTGTGTGTTTCAACGCATAACAGCGTCAGCAAGAAAACACTGATCTCCCTCATGAATTCGAGATGGATGCGATTTCTAATGGTTTTCCAATCAATTGTTTGAACATTTTAATCTATATTTTTTTGTTAAAAACGTAAAGTTTATCATTGAATGGCGCAAATCCGTATTTGGTCAACAGCAAAATTCAACAATGATGATGACTGGAAATGGTTTCCGAAAACTAAAAAAAAACAGTGTCATCGAGTTGAAAAACACTCATTGACGTAAGTGGTCTTCCTCGAACACGAACTTTGTTTGGCTTATCTCCAAACAGAGGGTATTCGTGAAATGAAACACGCCCTCACTAGCACTTTTATAGGCTTAGAATCATTTGACACAAATCTAACTAGCCAGTCATAGCCATCAACGAAAACGACCGACCATTAATTTTCTTTTCTTTTCTTTCAATCGTGTTAGCGTGGTCTGCCCACATCAAAGTCGATTCAAGCATTCCAATCAAAGCGGGTTGGTCGTTAAAATTGGTGAGTGGGAGCCGACAACACAGCAGTAAAGTCTGCAGTTTTTCATTTCGGAAAAGATCCAACGTGTGCCCTTAGCAGAAAATCGCACTATCATTCCGAAACCACAAAATGCTTTGCTGAAATCAAAATCGAGTCCAAATGAAGTAGATTGAATGCAAATTTATTCTCTAACATTTTTATTATTTTCAAATCAACCTCATTCCCATCACACCGTTTCCAATTTCAATTCATCCTCCTCGCGATTTCAACATAAGTCGTCAAGTAGCTACGCAAGCGCGGGTGAGAGCGCTTCATAGTTATGCTTTCTGATTCACCCCAATTCAACGCATCAATATCCAACATTTTCTCAACATTCACATTCAGCATCGCCGCAACGTAAACTGTATTTGTTGAGGATAGTGTGCTCAAAAGCTTCAAGCACTGACTATAATTCTTTTCGGGAGGAAGTGCTCCATCGCTCAGCATAACGAAACTGAAAGACAAAATCATTTTGAAGCTCTATAGTTCGCGTTGTTCCTGTTTCCACTTACCTGCTGACGAGCAAGCTTATCTGGCCAACGTGTTGGTAATATAACTTGGTCGTGCCGGAAAAATCTAGGCGATGTTCGAATATTGTTACAGCTGGTGCATCTCCGTCACCAGCCAGCGCCCTGTAAATCACTTGCATTTGCGCTTCGGCATCCTGCACATCCAGGATTTGATCAAAAGGAACACTAAAATCAGAAGGATTTAATGTAAACCGGAATGGAATCTCTTCAATTGCTTCACACACTTCATTTCCTTGTTCGCCTGGTACAAATCGATGAGGTCCTTTCGGATCTGCATACATTTCTCGTACTGAGCAATGTCCATTGAATCTTGAAGTCTACGAATTCGATACTGATATTCGAAGAGCAGCTTTCGAAACTGGGTGCGAAAACTGAAAGATGTTCGATTGATCAACATGAACTCAATTTCATAACAACATGGCAAATTCACTCCAGTATTTTTTCTTTCATTTCGGGTCCAACCACGTTCAATATGCCAGCAACATCAGCATTATCCCCGTCAACCGATGGAATTGCCTGCCAATCGACTTGACGGACTCTCCGCAAGACAAAAAACAAACTTAATTTTGGCTTCGTTTCGAGAATACTGGAAAGAAGAAAGCATGAAAATAGAGCTGCGGCCGTTTTGATCACTCTCAAGTCAAGGCAAGAGATCACTCAAAAAGCAATGGTCTTGCTAACCTTATATCAGAAATATCGTTCCCATAACAAACTCGCAGCACAACTATCAACTCTTGCCAAGTCTGCAGCAAGGTATCGCCTTGCTCCGACTGAGCTCGCGTCAGCAAAGCATTCAATCTAAAATGGACCAAGTTGAAATGAAATCATTGAATGAGAGAGAAACTTCTTGCCTAACCTTTCTATTGGTAACTCCTTCAGCCTGTCAATCAAACCCTGCATATTATCACTTGAATCGTCTGACTCCACCTTCAATTGATTCTTGCGAGCAAGTCCTCCTAAAGTCAATTTCTCGTTTTGGTCGAGCTGGTCAATCAGGGATTTTCCTGCGTCAGAATCTGCGAGCAATTTGAGGAGGCCAGTGATTTCATCCAACTCCAACTCCGTGTCAGCAGCCAAAAGCTCCTTAATTCTGTGACCAATTCAAGAAACTCAATCATTAGATACTCAGCGTGCATTTTAACTGCAGATTTCAATTACGGCAATTGAAATTTGCGGGCAAAATGCACGACTTTATGTTCTCTTGAATCAAAGAGGACCTCCTCGCCTTACCTTTCTATTGGGAAGCCCTTCAGAGTTGCAATCAAAGTCGGCAATTTTTCTCCTTGCTCGCCTAACGACTCCACCGTCAATTTGTTTTCACAAGCAATTCTCCCTAGAATCAACTTCTCCTTTTGGTCGAGTTGGTCAATCAGGGATTGTTCTGTGCCAGAATCTGCGAACAGTTTGAGGAGATGAGTGATTTCATCCAACTGCAAATCCGGGTCAGCAGCCAAAAGCTCCTTAATTCTGTGACCAATTCAAGAAACTCAATCATTAGATACTCAGCGTGCATTTTAACTGCAGATTTCAATTACGGCAATTGAAATTTGCGGGCAAAATGCACGACTTTATGTTCTCTTGAATCAAAGAGGACCTCCTCGCCTTACCTTTCTATTGGGAAGCCCTTCAGAGTTGCAATCAAAGTCGGCAATTTTTCTCCTTGCTCGCCTAACGACTCCACCGTCAATTTGTTTTCACAAGCAATTCTCCCTAGAATCAACTTCTCCTTTTGGTCGAGTTGGTCAATCAGGGATTGTTCTGTGCCAGAATCTGCGAACAGTTTGAGGAGACGAGTGATTTCATCCAACTGCAAATCCGGGTCAGCAGCCAAAAGCTCCTTAATTCTGTGATCAATGCAAGAAACTCAATCATCATTTTATTATGATTCGGCACAATCCGACTACCTTCTGAGGCGGAATATACCCAGCTCCCTTTGAAACTCCATCTCTGTGTTATAACCAGTGGGCTTCTGTAAGCCCTTCATGGTTGATACGGCCACAACTTCGCTCAATTTCAACTCAACGGCTGGTTGGAAACTGCGACTCATGAATAAATACCATGAAATTGGGTAATTTCTCCCGCAAATGACGATTCACTCACCCGACGCCAAAAGCGAACAAATCAATACCGGCTTCGATGGCTTTATTCACATCTTTTTCGTACTGGCCTGCAACGTGTTCTCCAGGCGTCTGAATACGTGTGAGAAGTTGATCTAAGTTATTGCTGTGTCTGAAATGGCGAATGTTAGCGAGCTCTCATTGGGAAAACCATATTTCCCGTTTTACTCATTATATAGCGCCGTAGTCTGTTGAATATAAGTTGAGTCGCTGCCAGTGAATTCGATTTTGTCATTCTTGATGATAGATTGATAAACCGCATAAAATCTTCTCTGGAACTTCAAGAGAGGCAATGGTTTCCTGGAGACGCAATCACTGTTTTTTTTATCGAACTTCGATTGAATGTGAGCAACGTACATATCTAATGCCATCAATGAGTCACAGTCCAAAAGGATTTCTTTCAAGAACTCGACAATTTGTGTAGCCGTTGGAATTTCACTGTCCATTTCCGGATTGTTGAACGTTCTGTGCTTGTGTTCCAATTTCTGAATCTTATTTGACAGTCTGATCCCACAAAATATATTATTACTCAATCAATCTAATTGCTTCTGTTGTGGTTGGTACTCACTCTTTTTGTTGTTTGTCCGGAAAAGCTCCCAGTTCCACCGCTACGGCGGGTATGTTACCATTTACATTGAAGGCTACTTGCTTCCCAGTGGTGATAGGGACATACGCTTGACATTGTTTCATGAGTTTGCATGCCCGCCAATTCTGATCAGTGGTCCGACCGCCACCATTTTTCTCCACTTTATTCAATTGAAATACTGCAGTGGCCCATTTTGAATTGATGATAACCATTGAGCTAGATTGGTTCACCAACGCCTCCACAGCGCTGAGATCCTTATCCAATTTTTTATCTATTTCGCTGCAGAAAGAAAAATCAAATCTCAACAATCATGTTCCGATCCCACATACGTTCCAGCCCGACCGCTTTGAACGTTAACGACACACCCGGATGTCACGATGAGCACTAAAATATTCCAGATCTTCATTCTGCCAAACGAATTTTAACTGTGGTTGGTAATGACACCGAAACAAGGCATTTATTCGCATATTTTTGCTAGTCACTTGTTTACTTCCGAATGACGTTGATCACAACCTTCAAGAATTCATGAGAATTCGATGTTTGCGTCGCAAAATCAAACAAAACGGTTTCAGTAGCGGAGCCATCGCTGATGTGGCGCTTTTGCAAAAGCTTTTGGCGTCGTTGGTTCTTTGGAAATTAGTATTATTTGGATTGCGAATTCCTTCGTCATCACGCAGTTGATGGATTGATATTTTGAGAAAAAACGAGTCAAGTAAATGTGTAGTCTCGACATGTGACGTGTCGGCCCATCAAAATCGATCTCCAAGCTGTTCCGCTGTGTTATTGCTCGATTCGAATTGCAAAGATGCTGGAATTTTAAACTCGAACATTTTTTTCAGTTTTTAAATTTTATTCTATCCTTTTGGGTACATTCAAATTCATTTATCCAAAAGAGCCGTTTCTGAAGTCGAGTCGAATCGACGCGAGCTTCATTCAGCTTGGTTGGCGCATTCATTTTAGTTAGCACAAGCTAATTTAGTAACACATTTTACGATGCCGTTGGTCGCCTTGAGTATTTTACATTTCTTCATTTGAGCAGCTTCAACCACCATCATTGTTGACTTTGCCCCCGATTTCATTTTTATTCTATCTTTTGTCCGCTTTGCATCAGCTCCATTTTGTTTTCATTAATTCGTAAGATTAATGATGGTATTGTCGAGAATTCAGCAGCTATTCATCGCGTTGAAAAGCGGCTTTTGTTGGTGTTGGTTTTAAAGTAGCTTCAGCCACAACAGCACATCTCTCTCAGTTTAAATTCATCCTCTTCGAGATTTCAACGTAAGCCTCCAAGTGCCTATAAAGGCGCGGGAAATGGCGTTTCATAGTAAAGCCTGCTGAATTATCACTCCACTCCAACGCATCAATATCCCACAATTTCTGAGCATGCACATTCAGAGTCGCCATAACGTACATGGTATTTGTTGAGGCGATGCTGTTTATGAGATGCAAGCACTGACGATATTTGGTTATGAAAGTACCTTTTCTATCGCTCAGCCCATTGAAACTGAAAGATAAATTGAATTTGAAGATCTGTAGTTCGCTTTGTCTCTCTTCCCACTTACGCGCTGATGAGCAAGTTTATTTCGGCTACGTTCGCGTAATATCTCTTGGTCGTATCAGAAAAATTAATACGATTTCGGAATGGTATTACTGGTGCATTCACATTATAGACTAGCTTCCTGTGAATCTCTCTCAATTTCATATCGATATCCCGCAAATCAAGGATTTGATCAGAAGGGACACTAAAATCAGACGGATTTAATATACACCACAATGTTATCTATTGAATTACTTCACACACTGTATTGCGTGGTTCTCCTGATTGTACAAATCGAAGAGGTCCTTCCGGATCTGCATACATTTCTCGTACTGAGCAATGTCCGTTGCATCTTGAAGTCTACGAATTCGATACTGACCTTCGGAAAGCAATTTTCGAAACTGGGTGCGAAAACTGAAAGATGTTCGATTGATTAACATGACCTCAATTTCATAACAACATGGCAATTTCACTTAAGTATTTTTGCTTTCATTTCGGATTCAACTACGTTCAATATGCGAACAACATCGGCATCATCCCCGTCAACCGGTGGCAACTTGAGTTGACGGACTCTCCGAATGGCATAAAACAAACTAACTTTTGTTTCGAATCGAGAAAACTGGAAAGAAGAAAGCATCAAAATAGAGCTGCTAATCGCTGCGATCGATTCGATCACTTTCAACAAGAGGCAGGAGACCACTAAAAAGACAACGATCCTGCTCACCCAACATCAGAGCTCTTATTCCCATAGCAGACTCGTTCTGAAATTCAAAGGTCAAAATAAAAACCCCCTCATCCGTTCAATGAATTAACTTTATTTTCTATTTTTTTAATTTTTAAAATGACATCTCTAAAAAAAACGAGTTGGTCGATCCCGTCCTCCCACATACGGATCGATGACCATCCAATCACAATGCACGCATTGTACTCTGTGTATTGGGTTCAAAAATGCTTTTATTTTTCCAAAAATCTCTGATTCGTTGTGATTGATCTCTGTCGGACATTGCCTCTCGCTCACCGACCATTATTGTTTCCGTAGTCGACCGACCTCAAATGGCCGTAATGCTCTCCGAGTCGCTTTGCTGTCGCCGAACTCGAGTCCAACAGTGAGATGCTGCGATGATCGTAGTTCCTCGGCTTGCGATGATGCAAGTGACTGAGAGTTGCATAGGAGATGCCATGCAAGTCGCTAGCTCCATTTCCGGCGGTCAGATGAGTCGTGGGGGAAGATGTGTACGAGGAAATGCGTCTCTTTGGATTGTATGTGCCACATGGCGAGTATGCCGATGACGATGTCGACGAAGTGAGCGGGGAATGGTTGTCATGAATGGAACTACGGCTCAACAACGAAGACCGATTGCTGCCCAACAGGTAGTCCGACGAAAGCGAGTTGCTATGCGTGTAGTACTTTCCACTGCTGGGCGGAGAAATCATACTAGACCTCAAACTCAGGTAATCGTTCGGCTTGAGATGTCGACTGATGTGTTTGTAGTCGTTGATCACGGGATCGTCACCGGCACTGTCAAGCCGCGTTCGTGTGGGACGTCGCTCATAACAATGAAGATGGCGGCTGTTTTCATGATCGGCCGTCGCTAACGGATCCACCGAGTTGACGGGTGTGGACGATTTGCTGCTACGCGTCGTTACTGGTGTCTTCTCCACGTGATCTGCTGGCCGTGACTTCAATTTCGACGCCATTTCTCGGTAGTATTCACGAGCAGCTGGTCCAACAAGCGAACTCGTTCGCTTCGGTTTCTTCTCGTTAAACCGACAATAGTAGCTGCGTCTCTTTATGCGGTCGATAATGCTTTCCGAGTCGGGAGACATCTCGCTACCTTCGGCTGTTGCGTGATAGCCACTGCGACCTATTGTGCTTTGTTGTGAATGGTGAGAATGCAGTTGTGGTGACGCATGACAGTGGTCGTCCGCCGAGCCAGAACATACTGACCAGTCATCGAATACCAGCTCATCCGTTGGTGACAAGAATGTCGACGAAGACGCACAATCGTCTTGAAAGCTACGCGAATCCGATGAGCAGTTTGTCATGTTGTCGTACGATGGGGTTAATGTATGGCCGTAGCTCGTTCGTCGTTCATCCATGAGTGGACAATAGTAGTTGTTGTTCTCGCCGTTGCTGTGCGAATGATTATTATTTTTGTGCTGGAAATCGGTTTCGTAGCCGGCACCGGACAAATCCAGCACTAGTCCGCGACGGTTATTTCGCAAGCGCTCCTTTTCCCCGACCGCTGACGCATCGTTACTACGAGCAGATGACGTAGAGTTACGTGTTAACTCTGTCGGCTTTCCCTCGTTTGTCTTCTCCTCGCGCAGACGATTCTTTTGTTCAATCGTTGATTGCGGTCGGGCTCGCGCAAAAGTTGCTTCCGCCTGTTTCTGGCTTCGGTCCACCATCTCACCGATAGGTTCGGTACGTGCTCCACTGTAGTATGGCTTTTTTAGTCGACTAACAAAGCCACCGGCCTTTTGATAATCATTCGAACCGATGGCACTACTCGACTTTGTATTCACCAACGGCCGATCTGGCACGCTGCGTTTGAACAAACCTAACACTTTGTTGACGTTTGATTTAGCTGAGCCATTGACAAGATTCTCCACACTGGCGGCACGCTTAATGGTTTCAACCTCTGTGCCCGACTCATAGTGATCAATTGAACGGCTGCTTGCTGGCACGGACTTCTCACGAAGATTTCGAATCATTGCATCAATGCGCGACCGACGCTCAGATTTGATTGGTGTTGGTGTCGTGGAATTTCTGTCTGACGTGCCATCAGTGCTGCTCGGTCGTGACTCAATCGACTTTGCAGTTGTCTTTGGCTCTTCCTCGTTCGCCAAAGGCTCGATAATTTTTGCCTTTGACGCGACTTTGACAACTGATGCACTCTCCGCTAATTTGACTAGCTTTTTCTCCTTTTCCTTCTTGCTATTCTCGCGCATCTTTTCGAATTTATGGCTTATCGTTTGCAAGAAGCTGCGACTCGGTTTTTTCTCTGGCGATTTTTCTTTCGAGGCATCGCTGTCAGTCTTTGGCGTGGATTCCTTGCTCTGCGATCTCGAAGAATCACTTTTTACCGTTTTCTTCACGATCTTTACCTTCTTTTTGATGGTCGGGGTTGCACCGGCCTCGTTAACTTCACTTTTCACCTTTGCCGTTGACGCAGATTTGGTAGGCGACACTCGCTCGGTCAGTTTCTCTACGAGTCCAGATACTGCACTACCGTTTGCGGATTTTTTAGCAATTTGCTTTGGTGGTGTCAATTTCGAGTTGGGGAAGCTTTTTGGCCGCAGTAATACTGATGTGGATGACGTCAACTCTTTAGAGGTGATGCTCGATTTGCGGGCGCTTGGCGGTGCTGGTAACGTCACCGATACCACCTCTGGACTCGGCTCTTTGGTAATTACAGCCGTGACAATCTTTTCCGGCGAACACTTCTTCGGTTTGTCTGTCGCCAGTTCCTTGCTGGGATAAGATTTGGGCCGCACCAATTTAGACCCACTTTTCGTCTTCTTCGCCGTCAAAGTTGCTGGCAGTGCTACCGAGTCAATCTCTTTATTTAACGCTGCCACCATTTCACTGTTGTTAACCGTCAGCTCTCCGTCCAGTTTCTTCGTTTTTACTTTTTTAATTTTTTTGATTTTCTTTGGTGTTGCTTCAGCTGGCTGCACTTCCTCCACCAACCGCTCTACCTTTGCCTTTTCTGCCTTTGCCTTTTCTTCTTGCTCCTTCCGTTTAATCTCCTGTGACTCGCGCACCAGCTCGTCCAAGATTTGTATAGTGATCGCGTCCAAACCGTTTGCTTTCTTCTCGGCGGTCACATCACGTCCTGCTGTCAAACTGCATCGTCTAGGCGGACGCGGGATCGTGTTGTCATCGAGATCACGGCATTTCTCTACACTTTTGTTGCGCTGATGCATGCTCCGTACTGAAGACGTTCCTTTATTGTCCTCATTCAGCAAAGCCGAATGGACGTGTGGCGTGACACTTTTGGAACGTTCCTTTAGAACTGGAATGGTTGAGCAGCTAGTCAATCCCTCATATAACGACCGGCACGGTACGTCCGCAACTTCATTTCGGCCACGATCTCGACTACGTGCTCGTTCTCGACTCCGTTCGCGAATCTCCCTCAAAACGCTTTGAGTCTCACGTTCTCTGTCGCGCTTTTCACGTGTGGCAAAATTCTCATCCGTGTTTGGATTATCGAAAAAGTCTGGTCGCAAAAAACGGGAGATTCGTCTCGAGGATCGGCGACGCAATGAGTCAGATCCATCAGGCGGAGGCTGTGCCGTAGGAAGACATCCACTGGGGGGCGGCAAATGGGAATAATAGCCGCTTCGATTGACTGAGGCGGGTACACAATCAAATCGGCATCTTGACGGTTCTGTTGAGGCATAGCTTGTGCGATAATCCCCGCTGTAGGAGAGTCGATTGGCGGAGTCTTGTGGCCGAGCCCCCACCGAGGGCTCGCGACTGCGACTCAAACTTCGCCGGTAAACTGAATTCCGATCGAAACCTGACGTGCACGTGTGAGACTTATCATCGCTGACTGAACGATCGACCACCTCAGAACCACCGCTCAGGCTCCTCTTGTACATTCGAGCTGGAGTGGCAGTTTGCATGGAAAGCGTTCTCGAGAGTTTTCTTGCCTGATTTGGCGGCAGCTGGGCCAGCAGTTGGTCTTGAACGTGTTTTGGCAGAGTCGGTGTTAGGCTTGACAGCGTCTCCAAGTCTTTCTTTGTCAAACGCAGTCGCGAGAGATCCAAATCGCCAAGGTCGAGAGTCTCATTTTCGATGGAATTATTATTGCTATTGTTGTTGTTGTTAATGTTGTTGTTGGAATTATCGTCGATTGTTGAATTTCCGTTCGTTGTTTGTGAATCGTTGTTTTTGGAATTATTATTTGTATTGTCTTGTGATGTGGTTGATTGCTTGAGTTTTCCATTTCTAGAGTTTTCGCCTGAAAGAGACAATGCAAAAGAAAAGAAGACAGTCATGATTCTCCAGTCGAAATAAATCAATTGTTGCCGTGCTGACTACGAATATCGCAAAAACAGTTTGATTTTTTTTTTGGGACGAAACAAGAAAATGACAAAATAAAAATTCAAACAAATGAAAAACCAACGAAATCAACGAAACGGAACAAAGGTCAACACAATCAAGTCGCAATAATTATCACGTTAAAGTTTTGACATTCCAGAGTTATGTGCTGAACACAATGCAATAACAATGAAAAACATATGAGATGTTGATCGCTACTTACCCTTCAACGTCCCCCACTCACATCGATATCGAATTAATAACTCGCTCTAATTCAATCTAAATTTTAGTAAAACAATTATGGCCGAATCAATAACTAGCTTTTCTTTTGAAAGAGAACAATTAGTTAGGCTAATTCGTTTTTTTAATATTATTATCGTAAAATCATACGAAACAACAACAACAACAACAACAACAAACAACACACAAAAAATATGTTCCTTTCAAAATGATTGAATCAAAACAAACAAACAAACAAATACGTGAAAATCGTGTCATTTATTTCGCAGTGATTATCATCATCATAGAAAAAATAATAATTAAAAAGAAAACAAACAAAAATGCTGGTTGATTAGTTGATTATCATTGTATCACTATGGTTACGGTCTCGGTATGGCAATTAACGGATGATTTCAGCTTTTGAATGGATTCTGGCACGTGGACTCATATTCACGCGGAGCGGAAGTAGTCAGGAGCCCAACATCCGGCTCTTTCGGCACCACACTAACTAGCTCCGCTCACAGTGAACGTATGACTAAATGACTATTCGAATAAAATGCAACTCAATTTCAGCTCAACGATGATCCCTGCGTCCAGCCTCTGACTTTCCCAAGTTGATAAATCGAGCTGCAATTATTCCACAACTCAACACAAATGAACAAAACAGACGAGTTTCCGAATTGAAAATTGATGAAAAAAAATTTAAAAATTTAAAAAAAATCAAAAAATTTAACAAATTGAAGAATTCCAACAATAAAATAAATAAAATATTCGAAACAAATTAAATTAAAAAGGAAAATTTTAACAAAATTTCAATTTTTTTAAAATCGAAAAAATAGACTAAAAAAAAACTAAATAAAACAAATTTCAAAAAAGCAAAACCAGAAAAAAAACTCACGTGCTGTTTGCTCGCGGCAGTGTAGCAGTGGTAGTAGTAGTAGATTGGTAAGTAAATAGACTTTCAATTTAAAATAAAATGTGTTGCGTGAGTTAGAAACAGACGGCAATTAGTTCGATCAAATATCAAGGTGTTCGGTCTGCATGATCGGTCTGTTTGACGAATGATGAATCTCAATTGTGTACTCGATCATTTGCACTCACAATGTCTCAGTGAATCTCCATTAGCGATTCGATATGATCGATAGTTTATTGGTTTTGTGTCTGACATTCGGTTTGGGCGTTACTTTTGTTCATACGGAAATGTTATTGTTGTCGATCTTGTTGGCTGGCAGACAGGGGACTGCGGGGATTTTGAGCATGCGATAAGACTGTGCGGTACCCCACTGCAAGCATAATGAAAAGAAATGTAGAAAAAAAATGTATACGAAAAAATCAAATCAAAACGAAAATTACAACAGAAAAATAATTGGAATTCAAAACATTCAAGCATCCTCTCCGAAATGATCGGATCGATTTGGATTTTACAATGAATTTTCTTGTTGGCTTCTCTCTTTACTTGGTTTTTCTCGAGCATTGGAACGATGCGTGGGTGAAATTTGATGAAATTCCTTTGTTATATCGGCGTAACTTCCTGTCCAGCACCGCGAGCCACATCGTCCCAGTGATCGTGGAATCATTAACAAAGTGGAACTTCAAAATTCCGCCCAGGCAACCTTCCAAATCGTCCAATACAAGACAATTACTCATCTAACATTCAATTAACTACGTCTAAGAGATCGTTTAGGGCATCTACGAAGATTCACGAGCGACGCAAGAAAATCCCTCCATTTTCGGCGTAAATTGAAATCAAATCGAACAACCAAAGAAAAACACAACAAGAAATTATTCGTAAAAACGAAATCATAAAGATCTAATTGGATCAAAGAGCGTGACGCGAGCGGAATAAATCCAACACGCGCACCATCACACGATCAATCCAATTGGATGAAATTGTTTCTCTCAAAAAAATGAAAGAAAGAAAAAAACAAATTAAATCAAAAAAATTCCAAATCAAAAATGAACGGAAAAGATATTCGGATTATTAATTAATTAATTCGATTAGATATTCACCTCTGGGTAATGTAGCTCCGGTTCGAGACGAAAACATAGAATCAATGTCTGTACCAAGGTCACGTGACATGCTGTGACGCCATGCACCCGAACTGTTCAAACGACTGCAAATATTCAAAGCCGAAGAAAATAAAATAAAACGAAAATCATTTTGTTTCTCTCAGCGTCTGATGTTGGTAGTGATGGTTAGTTGAGCGGTTCGACGGGCTGCACGGTTGGGTGATGCGTC
Source organism: Lestremia cinerea (assembly GCA_027564135.1). Classification (NCBI taxonomy): domain Eukaryota; kingdom Metazoa; phylum Arthropoda; class Insecta; order Diptera; family Cecidomyiidae; genus Lestremia; species Lestremia cinerea. Next base: position 3,896 of record JANSTV010081381.1, on the reverse strand, counting down.
ACATATGGATGGAATGGGCTGGACGTAAGTGTTTGTTTGTGTGCGTGTGTGAGATAGCGGTTCCTTTCAGGAGGAGTGGGCGGTGGGGATATAAGGGTTGGTGTCACACAGTGAAGGGGAAGGGGGTAGGTGTGTTATTCACGAGCCAACGCGGTAACCAATTGAGGAAGTGGATATGAGCCAACACAAAACACTCATTGGGCGGGTATGAGGCCGGGGGAATGGTGACAAAAACACTCCAATTCGCTTAATTGTCTGTTTCGAATTCAAAAACTTACATTTCCTTTCGCGTTACTACCGATTCGCTGTAGTAACTGTAATGCTTGCTTGTGCTAGTTGTGTTAGAATTTAGCGAAAATATTCATTGAGTTAGTGCGTGTTGGATTAGTTTTGTTAATTCGCGCGATAACTGAATGAGTGATCGATTGCTTGATCATGTTTCTGTCTTGCTTGCTAATCAATGAATGACCAACGAATGATTGTGTGTTTGATGAAAAATGCCAATCGAGTGATAACTGAATGTGTGAATTGATGAGTTTTGTTTTTGTTAGAAATTGGTGTTAGAAAAGAACGAAATAAAAACGATGTGAAACAATTGACGATTGGCGGTGGTTGAATGAACGGCATTGATCGCGTTCATTCACCCATCCAATCGTCAGACGAACGCAATCAGCGATTAATTGATCAACACCGAGTATTTACCTAGGAAATGGATCTTGATTCCAGAATGGACTGTGATTCTGACGCAAGTTGGTCATCAGACGAGATGAGGGGAAATAGCCGGCAACGTCATTGTTGGCATTCAGTCGATTGGTCAATGCTCGAACCTGCTCGAAAAATCATCAACCAATGAGTTATTTCACGTCATCTCGTTCGTAATCGGTCACTTACCCTCGACAGCAGTGTGGAGAACAAATTCTCAGCCGTCAAAATCTCAAAACCGTCCTCATCATCCTCCTCACCGGAACTTCCGGAATCGTTGCCTTCGGCCGGTTGAACCTTTTTGACCGGTCGCGTGCTGCGCAAGCGGTACGTGAATCGATTCGATGGATCTTCCGAATCACTTTCACCACGACCGATTGACGTATGACGATGCATACGTTGGAACGGCGAGGTCAACGATTCATCCTCAGAATCACGATCGAAGAGTGATCTGTAAGAATTTTTGAGAAATCAGAGCCGAACATGTGAAAATTTGGTGCAAAACTTACCCAAACTTCTTGGGACGGGCTGACAGTCGACTGAAAGTGGTGCTGGTGCTGTGACTCGACTCAGACGGTTCGAGACTACCGGCTCGTGGAGTGACAAAGCCACCGCCTTCAACTGCGATCGGGATAATAAACTCGCGTGGACTTTTCTTGATTGGCTGGGAGGCATTTGAAGCGGAAGCTGTCATATTGGCGGTGGAAGTGGTCAACGTTTCGGAGGTGTCCGATTCGAGGGTCGATTGTCGAGAGAGGGCTGAGCCCAATGAACGTTGATTCGACGAAACGGTAGCAGCCATGTAGCCACCTGGACGCTGAATTGGGATAATGTGCTCCTTTGGACGATTCTGTTGCGGTTCCAAGCTGGCAGAACGTGTTTGCGCCACAACTGGACTGAATGGACCTGATTGATGTTCTCGAATCGGTGCACTGCGCAAATCCGTTTGGAAACGTGGCATCGGTTCTGGTCGGCCGATTGATGGTCTTGTCGGCTCAGATGTCTTGCGACGTGGCAACGTTGCTGATTTTAGAGTGATTTCGGCGTGGGAGACCTTCACTGGTTGTTCTTCGTCGTCGAATGGTGTCGGTGCAGTCACTGCCACTGGTCTTGGTGCGAAATTGCGCAATGGTGATTCGCGACCGAAAACATCTGGCGGTGTGCCGACATGCGTGGCCCGAATGCGTTCGACTGGTCCGACTGTTGATGAGGGCACCACACTTCCAGATATCGATCGGCCATTTATGCCGAATGGCACTGGAGGTTTGCGTCCACCTGAAACACCCGAACGCGATTCAACCGGCGTGCCAATTGACCCCTCCCCGCTCGACTCACCTGTCGAATTCAATCGCCCGAACGGTATTGCATTACCGATAATCTCGCGGGCATTCTTCAACTTGCGCTGACGTTCGGTTTCCGCGTCAAATCCGCCAGAAACGGCCACCGTTTCAGTTTTGGCACACAATTGATCGACATCACTGTTCGACTCGGTTCTCGCTTGGTTCAACAACGCTATCGAGTTCTCCATCGAACGGCGAGCCTCTTCCAGCGACAAATTCGAGCTCTTCGAATCGCTTTGTGCCAATTTGTGGGCTTTCACTTGCGATTCAGCAATTGAAAGCGGTGGCGTTGGAAGCTTTTGTTCAGTTTCCACCGCAGAAATCTCACTGTTTCGTCGACTGTAGCTCGGCGGTGAGATTTCTGACTGCTCCACGCTGTGACTGTTGATGAGCATTCGCTTCTCCGTTGGTAAGATGGCCGGTGGAGTCGGCAATGTTGTGAGAGATGCTTTTCGCTCGAATTCTTTCTTGAAACTGCCAACACTAACCCCAGCGATGACCATTTTCTTCGGTTTCTCTGCTGGTGGTGTAGTTGGCGCGCTATTGGTTGCCTGAAATTTCTCGGCCACTTCGAATATTCGTGATTTTCGTCGTTCCGACGGTTTTGCATCGTCTGGCAAAGGAATGGCCTCGGCTGAGGTCTCATTGACCTTGATGGCATTCATTGCAGATTTCGTTGGAGTGGTTTCAGTCAGTGGACTTCGAGGAGGTGTCTGTGGAACCTCCTGGATCGCCGGCTCGCCATTCTTCGAATCGAGCACTGCGTTCGGTTGATGAACCGTGTCATCGTCGAGGGTCTCATCAACCTCGGCCAGAGTGTTTGACGAGATATCCTTCAAGACTTCGTCCTCTGCGCCAGCTCGTGCGTCATCACGCACGGCGGTCGGTTCCTCGTCAAGGTCCATAATTTCGCTTATCGATAACTTGGATTGAGTATTTTTGATTGCTTCCGTCGGTTTGTCTCGTTTCCGACCCGCCACAACCGATTCCGTTGAAATGGCCGTCTCGAGTTTCCGCTTGACTTGCGCGGGACTCTCGTGGGGTGTGATGGTTCGCGTAGGTGATGGGGCCAAGGCAGCTGTTCCGCCGGCTGTCACCATATCGATAATACGTCGTTCCGCTTCGGTGTTGCCGATTTCACAAATCGATCCTACCGAATGGCTCCTGGCCACTGGCTGCTTGCTCTCATCCGTTGGAACAACCAGTTGATCGGAGGTTACCGCAGCCGGAGTCAACGACAAAAGAACATCTAGTCGCACCGGCGTCTGATTTGCCAGCTCCTCGGCTACATCCAGACAGGAATCCGCGTAGGTGTCATTGACCCACCAATGGTTACAGATCGTTTCGATGGAGGCACGACTCTTCGGACACACCGTCAACATTTCACGAATGAGCGGCGATGCTGGGGAAGGGTTCCTCGGCTCGTAATAATCCCCAGCACTGATTTGCTTGACCAATCGCTTGAAGTTGGACCCGTCAAAGGGCATCGCACCGTAGACCAACGTGTACAACAGCACCCCCAGAGACCAGCAATCAACTTCCGGTCCTTGGTATGGTGTGCCTTTAACGATTTCCGGTGAAGCATACAACGGCGAACCGCAGAATGTGGCCAACAGTCGTCGCTCCTCAAACACATTCGACAACCCGAAATCAGCAATCTGCAAATTGAATAAAACGAATTTTTTTTGCGGTAAGAATTCGATCGATCGGCTTGCCAAGCGGGTGTCGGTCGGTCAACGACGCCGTCACCGAGCGTTCGTGACAATTTTTTCGTTGTCGAATGCGCCGCCGCAAAACGCTTTCCAATTTAAATATAAATCGAAATCGAAATTGAAATCGAAAGAAAGGAAAAAA
>JANSTV010081270.1:0-21387 GCA_027564135.1 Lestremia cinerea | reverse complement strand
TTGGGCACAGCTCGAAACTACGATTTTTCGTGGATTGTGGATAAATACTGTGAATTTCGGAGTGGCGAATGAGAAATATCTTGAAGCCACCAAGACCAAGTCATTTCTCTGCTTGGCATTCGATCGCGTGATAGAGCTGCTTGACAATCGCACGTTGGTTGTCCGTTATGAAGAGTAAGTATTTGATGCGTTGAATAGTTGGATTTGTCACAAAATGGGTGAAAGAACCAGCCACGTTCAGGCGTTGCTGCGAAAAATCCAATTGGGCCTATTGCAGCCGGGATAAATTGACTGCTTCTGCCAAAAACACACAGAGCAATCCCTTGTTCTCTCATTTGCAGGCTTTTGCCACCAAAGTGCGACCGATTTTGACAATTGATCAGCAGTTTGTTGTGGATCCACTACTCTTGCTGTACGTGCTCGGTGGCCAACCGAACCAAACAAGCAACATGAAGAATTTCCTTCCAGGAAAACCAATCCTTGTCGGTTTTTCCAAGAAATTAAAGAAAATTTGCGTTTAAATTCATGATCTATCGAACGACACAAGTTCAACGGTGGTTACGGACTGGGAAAATCGTTCAAACTTTGCAGCAATCATTGTGGGAAAGGAATTGATCCTTGGCGGTGGTATTGACGATGCTGGCGAGTTCCTTGACACGGTATGATATTCAGCCCAACTCGCTGAACCCATTCATAGAAAGGTTGAACTTCATTCAAAACGCGAGTTGGAGTTTCCGGGTCTCTGGGGTGAACTCGATTACGTTTGTAACTTCCTCCTTAGGAGAAATTAAGCAAATCCATAGGGGAATTCTGTCTCTTGAGAGAATGCTGTAAAGTGATGACGATCAAATTAACAGAATCGGACAAAGGAGGACGAGAAGGAGAAACATAAGTTAGCGTGATGGATGGATTTAGCCCAACATAACAAAATATTGAATGTTGTTGGTCGATTAAATGCTGTAACTGCACCGAATATCCCTCGGATGCAGTCATCTAAATAAACCAAGCCCATGAGCATACACGAAATTCAACTGTAATGTGAATAGCAAATATTTAACAAAATAAAACAATGGTCACAAAATTCCCATTGAATGCACGTTGAAAACCGTGTGAGTAAAGCAAACCATTGTCGTACAAAACCTTATGAATTGCAATTAAATTATGTAAAATATCACAATGTTCGAAACAATGTCGTTTCGCCCGAAATTCAAATGTCATACGGTCACATCAGCACAATCATTCAGGCCCGGGTCCGCCGCCTGTATTCCTCTTTCACCGACGATTGCACTGCGAATTGTGGAACGCATCACCCGACTGCCACAATCCACACCACTACACTCTTGTATTCCATTCGCAAAATCCATAAACATAAAATAGCGACGGTGACCTCTCTCAGAATTTTAATATTCCACTAAAATAGTTTTATTATAGCTGTGCGCTGTGTCTATTTGCCGTTCTCTTCCATTATTGTTATTGTTTGTGGTGTTTCGGTCGCTTTTCCTCTCGTCTCACGGACATTTGAATTCACTGGCCCAATGAACCGTTTGATGCGGATCGCTTCTCAATCATTGTTTCAAAGGTAGAAAATGTTTGTGTTCCGGCCGCACAGCAGGCTGTTGGCCATTTTGACTGGTTTCGAAAGCGGTGTGGGGGTGATTCCACACAAGACCGGATGTGGTCACCGACATGATTTCAATTCAATAATCGTAATTTTGCCCTCGAGAGTCGTTGTGTGTGGTGATGTTTGTTTTATTTTCGGAAAGTTTCAATTTTGTTTTGTCTTCGGTCGGGCAATTGAATGGAGAATGTTGACAATGACTGGGGGGTTGGGTTGTTGCTGGAAGAGAGGTCGTATTGAGTGCATGTGGGCAGCCAGCTTCACTCTCAGTTAGTCATAATTCTGATATCATACTGGGAACGACGAAGATCAGCATTCCCCGCGAGCTTTTTCCCCGAGAGCCTTGTCAACCGTCACGATTCAGTTAAACATTTGGTTTTATTCTTTTCGTTTGTTTGTTTGTTCACAAAGGCCGTCATTGTGTTTGCAGAGAAAGTTTAAAGTCACCCATTCCCACCGTAAAATGTCTGACTCATTGAACTTTGGTATGGAAAACACCGTCAACCCTTCTAGCATTTCAAAATAATCAAATTAATCGTATCAATTTGCAGGCAATAATTCGAACAAACGAGCGTTGAGTAAAACAAGCAAGCGATTTTGATGTGATTTTCAAGGAAAAGTTTTCAGAAAGCTGAAATTCAAAAAAAAAAACACGCGGCAACTGAGAAGTTTTGCGACGGTGAAAATAGACGACGAGGTTCGCTTGTCGAAGCATCATTTTTTAAAGCAACCCTTCTCTTGTGCTGAACATTCGAGTCTCGCTTCTCGAATGTGTTCGCCACAGAGGGGGGAATGAGCAGGCAGCACAGACACCACAATTGGCTACGAGCTTTTTTCGTTTCAGAATGCAACAAATTAAATTTGGGGAGTTCGCCGTCTGCTTCTAGCTTATTTGGAAATGAAACTGATACGAGTTCCGTTCGGTGGCAAGTTGGTTATTTGACTTTTGATCCAAATGCACAATTTTTTCGGGTTCTCATTTTGCGGTCTTTTTCCTCGTATTCCATTGGAGCTATTCCGGTCATAGATCATTCGGCGCAGCCAGAACTTGCAGCTCAACAATGTCACTTCCTCTGGTGGATGCTGCAACTAGTTTTTGCAGCGAATTGCCATGCAAAGATAAGTCTAGTTGGAGAACAGTGTTTTGTAAAGTTTTCAAAAGACTTGAACATTCGAAGATGCAACTCAGTTCAGGATTTTCAGATAGCAGAGCCGCTATCAGATTCGAATGATTTTGTTTCTGAAGATTTCAAAGTCGGATTTCCCTAAAATTCTATCGAATCGGATTAATGATCAATATTTGCCACGAATACTCTTGTGTGATGTTGCTTCCCCCCGGCCAGCCGCTCTCAAAGCTCACTCATAATCCTATCAAACTTGATCCGAACGTAAAACCAAAAGCCATCAAAGTGTTTCCCTTCCGTGGCACGAGACGGATTGGGAATTCAATCAAAGCGAATGCCTCCATAAATTTCACGAGAAACGGTTATTTTTCGAAACATGACAGTTGAATGTCATCCACCAATATTCTGACGAGCATGCAAGAAGCAAATAACTCTAATGGAAATTGTGACGGTAGTTTGTTAATGACGGCGCATTTGCCGTTCGCAGAAGAGAGCTTTACACTACTATCTGAAGGGAAATTAATCTTCATTTGGGCGGAAATTCTCGTTCAAAAGCTGATGCACTGACTGAAAATGTTGATGCAATTCGTGAAGCGGCGGATGTGTCTGGTGGGTATCCCTGGTATCGATGACAGCCCTTGTTGTGCCGCTATCGTGCATGTCCATCATCTGATGTAAGCATCGAGTTTCCGATGCGATCCAGCCAACCGGGGTAGCATAGCCAAACCGACGTATGTATTTCTCGGTTGTAGCGGTATGCCCGAGAATCATGTGGCTCACACGAAATTCATCCATGAGGTTTGAATGGTTTTATTTCAGAGCATCGTTTTCCTTTGCAATGGTATTTCAATAAAGAGCAAAGAGGAGGCAAAAAATGATTCGTAGAACCAAAACGAATGCACAACAAACAAGCATATCATGCCCAACCGAAAAGCTTGCGTTTCACTCACACACATGAAAATGACAGACAGATAGAATTGTAATTATGCAATATTAAAAATGATGAACCAGTTATTGTAACCGCATCGCGTGCACAACACGAACTCATTTATGACAATGTTGCATCAGGCAAACCAGTGCCATTGCCTGGCATCACGTTCGCATCTTGACAGACATTGTATTTGTGCGTTTGCACGTTAATGGATGGATGTTAAGCACTGAACATCTTTTCAAAATGATAATTACCGACTGTTTCACGGTTTATTGTACGGCAATGCTTTTCACGTTGGAATGTTTGCTGTACGGCTGCCATGCGGAATGGGTGGATGATTCTTTGAGAGTCTTTGTGATAATTTCATGCTAATTGAGGAATGTCGGATGACTTTAATGTTATTTGCTTGGCGAATCGTAATGATGTGTAGCTTGACATGGAAATCTTTCAGTTGAAATTAATATCCAAATGGAATTCAGAGCAATGAACATTACGCAATTACAACGAGAATGGCCATTCGATGAGAGCTAGTCAGTGGCTTACGCGTCTGGGCCGGGACTGGTTTACCAGCACGATTCATCTTAACCCAATTTCCGTCCAACCAAATTTGCATAAAACAAAAATGAAAAGTACCACGAACATTGCCTCGATAAGCATCCAGTTGTTATTAACTTGAAGCATAACAGTATCTTCTGACAATGGGCACCAGCGCAATGAAATGGAAAGAAAGAGTAAAACAACGTCAAATGAAGGATAATTACGACTTTCGAGTGAAACGAACATAAACAATGAAGATTATCCTTGCGAGTATCGGACTCGGCGTAATAACATTATGGGTAAAAGCAAACGAAAATATGAAATTCGTTCCGTCGCTTTGTTCCGGATGCGACATCGTGTGCATTGTGGATTGTGTCTTCGGATGGCATTTCTATTTACATTTTATTAACTCGCTTACAAATGAAATTCAAGAGAGCTTCGGTTCAAGGAAATCCCTGTCGACCGTTCAACCGCAATTGCAGCAAATGCATTTTGGATTCGAGTGGATTTTAAAATGGATTTTATTGCAATGTCACCGCAACAAAACCACTCTCTTGAATGATTCGTTTGAAAGAGATAATTCCATCATATTTTTTTGTCGTTGAAATCGAATCAATATGCCGTTATCGATGGAACCCATCGACTCGTGTTTTTCGCTTGTTGAACTTTATCGTTTCGTTGGTTGGCGGAGCATTGTGACGTCGAAGGAATATCTGGAGGATTGTCTCTCGCATTGAACGGCAATCGATCGCATCAATGTAAATAATTTATTCGTTTTTCCTCCCGTTTTTTTTGTCAACGCTAAAAGCTTTTTAAATGAAATTCTCTTTCGAACAATCATATTTGAGTCGCGCTCGTGGATTTCCAGTCAGTTTGTCGGTTCACAAAAGATGATTTGGTAAAGCTCATTTGCTCTGTTTAATATGCGCACGTAATGACATAATTACTCGCGTTGGAATTTTAATGCGATTATCGAAAGACTGAACATTGTTTGCCATTTGAGTTGATATTTTAATTCGAGAGTAAGTCTTTGGCTGTTCGATTATTTGGAATTTGTTGCGTCGCCGGTGTTGTCGCTGTTTGATCAATGACTTGGTGATATTGATTTAGGGTTTGTTTGTGCATCGGAGGGGTTGAGGGGCTCCTAGCAGCTGATTGACTTCAGCCAACTTCACCACAAACAGATGCATTGGAGAGCATCTATTTTCGTGTGAAAGAAACCGAAACGACCAGTTCTCTCGCACTTGAGAATTAATGAGCTTTCAATACGAACCAGCTCCCGTCGAAATCGAGCGCATTCTCTCCCAGAAATAACTTTGTTCGTTCTCCGCATTCAGGTCGAAACAATATTCCTAAATAATCAATTTCGTTCCATCATAGTTTGCATTACGATTCAGCATTGGCCAATTGTCGGCTTCGGAATGAACATGGTTCGGACATTGTTTTGAAACAAGTGCGGTCAATTAAAAAGGAATTTCAACATTGTGCTCAATTGGATAACACTTTCCCTCTTCGTCCGCCGTCAGCGCGATCGCATGCCCAGGGCCATCGAAACAGTAATTCTAAATCTCGGTCAGTTGGTTCATTTGAAATTTTATTCATGGCTCTCCCCCCACCTGACCCCCGGCTGTTATCACTTTATTCACTATTTATTGCACAAATGGCCGGCAATGATAATCCTCTGAGCGCTTTTTTCTTGCAGTCGCAATCAAATCAAAATGTATGGCATTGATGCGCATCGAAAATGCAGCTCGATGATTATGGGCTGCATGGCCGAAAGGTTTCACGTTATTTTTTTAAATTTTTTTCCTGCTGCTCCATTTCTTTTGCTGTTTTTGTTCAAATTTTGAAAGAGGATATCAATGGCAGGATTTGCCTCATAATTACTACTTCATTCATAAATTTGTGGTGCAATTCAGAATTCATCCAATTGGGTGATAATGCGTTGGTAGTCATGCGGTTTCCACGTTAATTGATTTTCATCCGAGTTGTTTTGGTTGAATGCATTTTTGAATGCAAAGTGCGGTTATGGTTTCCATGTCCACTCGAAGCCTTTTATGATGGAGTCGAGCACAATGTTCTCGATTCCCAAGGTCTACCATTCATTGACTATCGATCTCGTTAATTAACCTCTCGAGCCCATCATATTCATCCAATTGAAAATTGAATGGTCAAAGGAAAATTCAATTTTCATTTCCTTCAGAGAATCATTTTGGTTCCGCTTTTCCAAGAAGTAACTCTTTGTCTTTGGAAGTTCATTCATTTGGAGAACAACAGCATCATTTTCAGCATAACACACTTCGATGAATCTTCCCAATATTTGCAAAGTCGATGAAAAATAAAAAGAAAATTCCATCCGAAAAATCGAATCAAAACAAAAGAGAAAAAAAACAAATGAAAATGAATTTATCGAAGAAATTTCTTGTGCTTCAATTCGTTTGCTGATTGAATTTGAGGGGAGAAGGAGAAGAACAAAGATTTGAGAGAGCGGAAAAAACATCATAATTTCGAAGTGGATTATGCCGCTGGTGCGACGACGACAAGTGAATCAGAATGGACGAATTTCAATCAGAAAAAGCCCATAAATTCCCGTTCTGCCGCTCTGTTTGTGGGCGATAATAATAGACTTGGCCCGTTCGACGTGCTTTCAAACGAAAACAAAAAAAACTTTCGCACGCAGAGGCGATGCGTCAAACGGGCAAAAAGAACGGGGAAAACGGTCTATTGGTTTCGCTGTTCTTTGTTGCTGTAATTTGAGGCGAGTGGAAAATATGTAAATCATAGAACGATCGAAGCAAATAGTCATTAGGTTGTGTGTGTTGGCCAAAATTGTTCCGAAAAATTCCAGCATTGATTTATTTGCAAAACAAAAATCGCAAATACGCGTTCGTGTGCAAATTATTTGACGGGAATACGCAATTTGACGATAAATTCTCTCATTTTCAACCAGAGGGAAATTTATGCAAGGCTGAATGATCTTAGACAAGCTTCTTTGGCAGGTCATAAAACATATTTTTGCCGGTGGTATTTCCGCAAGTTTCGTACTAGATTGAACGTACCTGATTGCCGTACTAGATTGCCATATTAGATTTATGTAATGGATTTATGTGCCAACAACTGATCTGAGTGCCATCACCCAAATGAATTGTCACGCATTGCCCATCAAACGAATCAAACGTTTTCTTTTCAGAAGCTCAATACTCCAGCTCTTTCCTTATCAGAATCATCAATCAAAATAAAACTCAGCGATTCCAATTACAAACCCTTTATTCAATTTAATTCCAGTGTAAATGTGATTTCATTTCACCATTAATCACCAAATGGTCGTCCATTCGAAGGAAATGGCTTTTTTAAAACATTTTCCAGGAAAAATTTCTTAAACATTTGACACAACAAATGCATTGCTGAACGAATTCAAAGCATTAATTCGGGAGAGATACCGCCACCAACCCACATCGTACACAAATAGCAAAAGAGTCAGAGAAAAAGAAAAAGAGAATCGATTTGAATCATCGCAAATGGATCGAACGAATAAATGTCGACCTACAAAGTGGACGAATGAATGAATGAATCGCAGTGACGCTACAAGAGGCAATGAAAAGGATTGGGCGCTTAGGTCGGGTCGTCAAACAGATTCCACGTCCGAATGTCAACACAGAACTCGCAGTTCGAAGCTCGATATCGAATGGTTTCGGTTGCGATTTCGATGATGGCAAAAATCACATTGCAAATGGACGGACTGACGGACTCGATTGATTTTAAAGCATTCACTGCGAGGCGGAAACCTACTTCGCAGCGAAAAGGATGAGACAAAATTCGACAAAAAAAAAACTTCACATCAGTTGATTTGCACACCATTTAACTCGAACATGAACATGAATGATTGGCACAGTCTCTGCGTTAATAGTCGCCATTTGTCTGTCGCTTTTCTCCATTTTTCTCTGGATTTTTTTAATTCACCAAGCAAATTTAATTAGACTTACTGATTCAATTGAGGTTTCAGTTTGCATTCAAGCGCCATTATTCTGTTGCATTTTCTCGTTTATTGTTGCGCTTCGCAGAATCAATTCAATGCCTCAATTTTCGCTTAATTGTGGAAATCAAGTAAATCACATACAATTTTTCCATTTGATTGCACAAATAAATGAGTTGTCGCCATTGGAATGGAAGGTAGAAAGAGATGCGCACCATTTCAATGCTTCATTACATGAACGTTCTCGAACGCTGACAATGGCGCCGTGCATATTCTCCGGTTGCGAACGGCGAGTATCAGTTTTAAATTCTACTGAGGATCGATGGGCGAAAGACTCGAGACCTACCCCAACACCCATTCAAAAGGGAAAAAACTGTATGGAAAGCAGAATCAATCCCATCGAATGGCCCCACCTCGCCCCGCTGTGCTCCAACCAAAGCAGAAACGCCATGCGGTGCCTCGACGATGCTGATGTTCCGATGGCATCTCATTGACATCTCGTTAGCGACATTCTCCGCTTTCAATGGGAAGCCCTGGCAAGATGTATCATGAGATTTATGCGGTCGGCACAATTGAAACTTTGCAAATGCGAATAACCAATGACATCGTCGGCGACAACGCGAACGACGACGACATATCGCCAGGACGCGACTGAAACAAATTCATCTTTCGATTCGAAAAGTGTCACATTTCATTTTGCGGCTGCTTAAATGCTTGTCATTGCGAGACGGCGGTTATCTGCCGCACGATGACAAGGTTTGATCTCATCATTTACTATTGAACATTGCCGAAAATAATAAATTTTCCATATTTCAATATTGAACGATGACTGATGGAATGAATGAACATCAATCAATTATTCCTTTGAATTTTGAAATTACATTGTTGCGTCGGAGACGGTACTTTTCGGCGGTCAAGGACATTCGATGAGAAAACCAAGTTGCTGAGCAAATGATAGCCATTAATTTTGTCAATCGAAATATTCAAAGGGAATGAATGAGCGTCGAGCAAATGAAAGCACCTGTTTTGAATGACTTTTTTCCATCGAAATTTTTCAAATTTATTCATCTGCAGCTGCTTGTAAATTATCTCATAAGCACTCATTTGCACCAGCGTACCGGAAAATAGTTATGCAGTGTCAAAGTCTCACGAGCGGAACTCACTTAGTCTGACATTGATTTTTATTTCAAAAAAAAAACTTTGTTTTACGAAGTTCTTTCGAATAAGAATGTTATTAACGTTGTTTTTTTCGCTTTTGCGAGTAACGAAAAGATATTCCCGAGAAATTCACAGAGTTTTCATTAAAAGTTAAGTCAAATATTAGCCTCTAGTACGTCAATCTATTACGTCTTCTGCGAAAATTCCGTTACTCGGTAGACTCTTTGAGCCGTCCGTAACTGAAACCCGCTTTATCCACCCTAATCCAGCCTTCGTTCAAGACATAAAAAAACCTTCGTCAAACCCATTAAAAAGGCAAATTACTATTTTCCGGAATAATTTCACACTAAAACTGAAATTATGAACACAATGTGCAACGTTAAAAATCTTTCACTTTGCCGGATAATTCAAATATTATCATTGGCCATTAACTGAAATTGATTTCAGAGTGAAATTGTATGGAATTTGCAATTTGCAAATGTCTTGAGGAAACGATGACCGTAATCGTTTGCGAGACATTCCATGCGGAATGAAATTCGCGATTTGAATCAAAAGCTGAACAATTTGTCGAGTGAATAATCATAGATGGGGCATTTATCGATTCGCCGGCGATGTGTGCAATCGTCGCTCGCATGGCCAACAGTCCGAAAAGCGAAAACGACGTGAACACAATAAACGTCTTCTCGAACCGTCATATGCGATACTTCCGGAATGTGCTGTTGACGGTCGTAATCAATACCATCCCACGCATCGTATCTGATTCGTTTTATTGTGGGGTGTGCGTGTTCGAAAGATCCGACTGCTGTGCGATGACAGAGAATTTAATCAAAATTCGTTCGTTTTGGAAGGCGTTCAATTACAAAACCGAAAATCCATTCCAGTGAATAGTTGGATGTTGGACGCCGCATGCGATTATGCAATGATGACTCTGGGAGAAACAGATAATTTTATTTCCTTTTGGCGAACTTTGCCATTTTACTTTGTGTTGATGGCGGCCGGAATTGAGTTATGGCCTATTTCGCCATCAGAATTTCGATGGGAGAGCGAGGATTTGTCGTGCTCTTGATGCCTTCTTTTATTTTGGGACTTAATTGTAACTGCTCATTTTGGCCATAAAGGCCTGGATTTGAGGGAAGAAATCCTAATAATCTTCGACATCTCGTTGATTGAGATGTCAATGGTGTCGTGTCAATTGTGGTCCTTGATTGCCTCAGTGAAGGACTAGAAGTCATGCACAAGTGCTGCCTTCAGAATGACAATTGTTTTTCTGAGTCAAATTCATCGATTCTTGCAGTAAATTGTCACAAACATTTGATGGAAAAAAATTCTGTGAAAAACAAGTCAACAATTTCCCAGGAAAATTCGTTAAAAATGCAACGTCATTTGGCACAGAAAACAGCGAAAGCGTCGATAAGGGAGACTTCACAAATCAAACAGTTTTCCCATCGCCCGGACACATTTGAAAAATTGCTGTTTGAATTGAAATATGTTCTGCATCCGCACAAAAGCAGCGAAAACGTTGAGCCATTGATCGCATCATCAATCGCCAAATGAATCATTCGATCGAATGTCATCGCATGGCAAAAGTTTTTGATTATTCTTTAAGCTGTCATTAGAGAGCGGTTCAAATGAAATTTTCATCATCATTTTCGTTGAAATGTAATTAATGTTTTCCGTGTTATGTGTTTCCATAGCGATACGAAATTTTATTTTGAATGCGGCGGATGAACGCGATGGCGAAGCGATAGTGATGAGGAATGGGGGATGACGATGACGACGACGACGACAATGAAGATGATGATGTTGTGCATTAATTCATACAAACTCAAACACGCTTTTAAAATAATTAATTAATGTTTGTAAATATCTAAAAAGGAAATGGAATGGAAGGAAGTGCGTGTGTGCTTCAGGACATTTTTGAGCCGAAAAAATAATGAAATACCAAAACTGGAGATTCTCGAAAAGTTTGGACTAGATTTTGATACTAAACTTTGTGTAGAATGTGCTGAGACTGAGCTCATGACATTGAAGCCACTCGAACTGAATTTAAAACCCTTTGTATGTTTTTCTGAGTGATTCTAAATTTTCCACTCGAAATCAATTCAGTTCGTTTACAAACTCTCTCTAAATACAAATCACTCTCAGAATGCACTAAAAGTCACGATTCTTTTGATGGAGAAAAAAAAGAAAGATGAAAACTTGCAAATGGCATCCATGACGTCACAAACAGGCACTCACTTGCTTCGATGAGTTCACAACGCTGCACCAATAATAATCATTTCGCTATCGATTACCATCGAGCTCTTGTCAACAACAAACACTCGGCGGTTAATTTCTCGCCCATTTCACAACAAGAGAAAAATTCAACAACTCTTTGAGTGGCGTCATTATTCAAATGCACAATGATATTCTGTTTCGTGCGATTCATTTCATGTTGTTGAGTTTTTTACACGGTCGCGTTCGATGGGTAGTCGTCCAACGGAGATTGTTGTAGCGTCGTCAACAACGATAACAGCAGTGCGGATGAAAAAATGGGCAACAGAAGAGCGCATAAAAATGAAACGAAAACTTTCCACTCTTCGTGGAAAAGTTGGTATAAATTTACTTTATCTTTTTGTTGCACGATCCATCGGCGATGCTGAACCCGTTCATGTTTGCTTTCAAATACGCGTTGTCTGCAACAACATGAGCAAAACTACGCTTGTATTTTCGCAGATGACATCTGAACAGCATTCTGACACCAGCGCGATGCATTTTGAACTGAGAACATGCCACTTAGACGTCACTTTGGAAGGATAAAATGAATGGTAGAGTGTTAGGCTTTACATGGTGTTTATCGAAGCACAAGCAAGGTAACAGCGTTCGAAAATATAAACTTGGACAGTCTACTATTTGTTGATGAATGACTGGAGACGTTCTGGAAATTTGTACAAGTTCAAGAGGATCACATCTGCTCGTCAATTTATTCACAGCACAAACGAATGATAACTTTGGTCGTGATATACGTACGTCAAAGTACTAGATTCATGAGGGCTCTGGACCAAAGTAATAGATCAAAGTACTGGATCAACGTACTAGATTGAAATACCAGATTGAAGTAACAAACCGAAGCTTTACTCAATAGAAAATCGAGCAATGAAAATGACTTTCTCAAGTGAATGAAACGAAAAAGAACAACTATCGCATCGGATCGATGACATTTCTGAAATCAATGCTTGCTCATCAGGCGTATGCTAAGCTTTAAACGAAAATTCAATTAGGAACTTTGTTGCAAGTGAATACGATGCTTAAATTAAATCAAATGAAAATGAAGAACAAACGAAACAAAGTTCGTCTTACCGAGGCTCCCATCACTTTTGTATTGAGATCTGAATTGCATGTCAACAAAGATACTTTCCGTCTCCAAACGAAGTGATGTATTTGATTTGCAACACCGCATTATGCATCCGACTCCGCTAAATTTACATGAGTACAACAACCGCTAAAGCAAAGGCTCGAGTATCGATCGCAAAATGCATTTCATACGTCATACATTTCGTTGCCGGGTGATTTATGTAAACTTCCATTAACGTTAATGTTCTTCTCTGTTCGTTCACTTTGCTGATAAAATCGCTCACGGTTTGAACATTTTTCGTTCATTTCTCTTTTTTTACGTTTTTTTCTTCTCGTAAATCCAAATTGATGGCTGGAAATTGAAAATGACTAAAAAAAACGAGAGCAAGCGAGAATGAGAGAACAAGAGAAAACATCAAGTTTTCGTGATGAAGTTTCTCGAGAAAATTTCGTATAAAAATCATTTGAAACAGGTAATTTTGATTTTGTTCAGCAAATTTGGGGATTCAATGAAAATAAGCGGATTGCACTTTTTGCTGCGTGATGAAATAAAGGATTTTTGGTCTAGTTGATGCTGCAATGCTGTGAAGTAACTACATGCTAGGCCGATTTGCAGGGACTTTATTCTCAGTTTACTGTCTATTTTCTGATGAGTCGACCTACGCAAACGAGCAACGGCAGTAATATCAATCAGAGCCATTTCCACGGCAGAACGTCAGTTCGGTTTCTTCCAAATGATTGGGTTTTTCAGGTCGAATGCTTCATTACAAATTTGTTATGAATGGAAATCCATACAAGCTTAAATGAAACTCAATAAAGTATAACCAATATCGATTGAGTTGCATTCACGGAACCAAAAACTGCACCGAACCATCAAATGAATGCTGGGCAACATGTAAAGAAACATGAAAATGGGAAGGCAATGCAATTGTATCGAATCAACTATTGACAACAATGTATGAAATTTTCACTGTAAATATTGAAAGACTGCGGAAATCGTTTCGGTCGTTCGTCAAATTACAAAAGTACAAAGCGAATGGAAATTTAAGAATACTCGATTCCAACCGACCGTAATGCTGCCCATTGTTCAGTGCTTCAGTGAAGCCACAATTTGAGTAGAATCGAAAAATTATGAAATCGATCGATTCTCCAATATGACGAACTCAATGAATTGAGAGAACTTCCATATTTTACGATAAATCAAAATTTCAAACCGCTCTTCTGCGATTTTTCCATTCTCACTCGAATATACCCAATCGAGCGTTGAGCGACAAATGCAGTGCCATCAAGTCCATTGTTCAATCATACGATTCACCCCTCGAGACATTCCACCGTTTCCAGCTCAGCTGGTTCATGTGATAACGCACTCAGTCGTTAAGGGTTTTCCTGCTCTGCTCGAATTTGATAAAAAAAAAACCAAATGAAAGATTTAAATTCTATTTCGGAGGTGGTCAAGCCCACAGTTCAAACGCTGCTGTGTTTCTCTGATCGGAAGAGCTTTTTTCCATCGAACGAAATCTGATTTAGATTGACTCATGCAATTTTTCCCAGCAGAGTCTGCCAGACCACTTTTGGTATCGATTTACAAATGACTCGATAATAAATAGCGTTTCGATGTGGGCTTTCGTTAACGCAACGGACATTGGAGATGACGGTTTCACATACGTTGCGCCAACGGTGCATGCACATCAATCGTATGCTGTTTCAAAATGCAGGGGATTTAGATTCATCACGCGATGGAGAGAATAACTCGTTCGGTGTCTTGTTCGTTTTGGCGTCGCTAAATTAATTACCATTCACCAGTGCAATAGGCGATGAATTTGAATTTCCAATCGAGTTTGGGAAAATCCATTGAGTCAGTTACACCGAACCACTCGAAATCATGTATTGATTTTCTGGCAGCCGTAAATATTTAATCCACTAAACGCATTCACTTTACGGACGGCATCCGGAGTTGATGGGTTGAAGATGGTGCATCGTTTCCGGAGTGCCAAAGTACCCGATGGTTGATGACAATCCCCAAATGATAATAATTGATGAACATAGTCAGTGGTCAATGTTCGATGGTCAATATCGTTACGATTGCGAAAAATAATAAATTTTCCATGCCGCTATCTCATTCGAATAAATATTAATGATATTATTCCATTTTATGATATTGCAATTGTGATAATAATTTGTATGAAAAGTTCGAATCGACGGTCATGTATCGGACGGATGCCACTAATGCAACTGGCAATAACAATAAACTTGATTTGAATTGCATTGAATCGACTCTATTCAAATGGCAATGTGCAATTATCGTTCGGATGGAACACTATTAAGACCAAAGAGCCATAAGCTCGATCCATAATTTTCTGTAAAGCCATCTATCTCTTTCTCTCTTTCTATCTCTCTCACTCTATGCTTCTCTCTCCACTTCTCTCTCTCTTTGCCGCCATTCACACACAAACATTTGGCATAATTTAGTTTGAATGCAATTTCACATAAATATTCAGGCGGACCAACAAACATATTGGAGAATGGAAAATTATCAAATAAATTTTGTGAGAATTGAAAATTATTAAATTTGTACTTTCGGGAATATCCTTTGATTCGTTGCATGTTCTCTGATTGGTGGCGTGTGCATATCTCATCGAGAGAATTTCAATGAGCATGCTCTTGGTCTGATGGAATCCTTTATTGGCTTAACTGATGCGGCTATCATGTTCTCAATGAGTTGTTTATTACTTCGAAGCGGTTTACTTCGCCATATTGCGATTATCTGGCACGTTGATCGAACAATTCAATTTACTGCTGCATTTACTTTCTCAAAATCAATTCCCTACCCCAAAACCATATATCTGCTACATATTAAAGTCTACGAAAATTTTTATTAAATAAATCAATGTTTCTGTCAAATGCGGTTAAAACTACGTATTTTCCAAAGTAAAATTCATCAAAAGTAGTTTTTCATTTTATTAAAACCGAGTCTCGGTACGACGGTGAATACAAATTTAAAATTTTCTTGGAATAGTTTCATGAAAAAACATAATAATCAAGATGGTATCACTGCTTCGCATCGCATTGCTGGGTGTCGTCCCCAACGCGCAAAGCATTCATGAATTTGGGATTCCGTCGATGGTTATGGGCGGTTCATGGAATGCCAAAGTTGAATGAAAGAAAAATTTCCATGGAAATTATTCAAAGAGGATTCAAACAACGTTCATTCTTCAAATGCGCTGATACCGAAACGACCTTCCGATTTCGAATAAAAAGCTCAATTTTCAGAACGGCAAGTGATTTTCGCCAACTGCAAGTGGATAGACAACCGGATTCTGGTAGAGCTCTGACGCAGAAAATGAAATCGTTTCCAATTCGGCTGGATGTTGATGGCAAAATTAATCGTTTTCGATTGTGTTGCGCCATAATTATGGTCGTTTCAATTTTTCATTCGATTTCACTTGAATGCATTTCCAAGGCTGTGGCATTCGGGTCGAATTGGTTCGAATGGATGAATAACTAATGTGCGAGCGGACAACTTCGGTGCGGAAGTTTAAGAAAGTTCGTTTTGCCGAAATAGACATCTACCTGAGGCCATTCGCCTTGCCATTCAGTTATTTCAGTGGCAGAGAATACCTGCAGATGAATTGACGTGTCAGTTATCAGTGATTGGTTCTCTTTTCAATTTTTCTGTTGTGGTTTATTTCCCACTTGGGACGAAAGTTATTTCTTCCGATTCGGACGTGAAAAGTAATCACCAGCTCCATTTCGATCAATAATCGCTTCGTTTGCTTTTCAAAACAACTCAAAATGCTGCTTGGAATATTTTAGAATGGCTAGAGATTTCCTTCCAAACAAAATCTGACCAAAATAATGACGATCGAGTCAGTGAGACGTCAACTCGGTCTAATAGAATCCCCCAAAAGCCAAGTTCAATCCATCTGCACAAAACCTCATCTCCAATTCAAATCGGCCACAGCGATTACTGTGAATAGTCCGAAAAGAATGCATAATGTTCACCGGCTTAAGCCTGAAGCCATTAGCGCCATATTTCATCGAGCAATGCGCCCGCAAACACCACGTCACTGTCCGATAAATCATTGACCATTCGCTGAGCCTTCTCTTTGTTCGCCAAAACGTGTTGGAGTCCCATTCCGAATGAATTCGGTACTTTGAAAACTCACTGAAACGAAATGGTATATTTCTCACGCAGACAACGCCAATGAGAAATCTGATCAGATGGTTTCATTCGTTTTTATTCCATTTGAATAAATGCCCGGCGTCACACTAGACTAGCGGGTGTAATTCAATAGCATTGTGCGCTGATCCAGGCTAGACTAACGGAAAAACGTCGTATTCATTTCCCCTCAGGCCCTCAGCTTTACTTCATTCTCTTTTCCATCGTGGCCGAGGTCTGAGAATGATGGATATTTAATCGCATCAACGAGATGGATTGCATTCGAAAACTGGCTGAGAGGGCAAATCAAGCGAGAAACAATTACTCATTCATTCGTTGCCTTTGCTGGTTCTTCTTGCTGTCGTTAACTCCCATGCTTCAATTGAACTCGATGGGGGGAGGATTGAATGAGGAACTACTGCTGCTCGCCCCGGTCCGAGCTCCTGTTTCGATGAAATTAAACGAGTCGAATGAATTCAGCACAAATCCATGCAGTCCTTTCATCAGCTCTAACAATTCGCCTTCTCGGTTCAAAGCCATAAATCTTCAATCGAATTTTCCCGAAAGCTTTTCAATCATTTTCCATCAGTTATCCGATATGCAACTAATTGGGAAAACTCGTCATCGATTTTAGACTTTCTGGCGACGAAATTCACGTGGCTTGAACCGTGTGTTGTCGCACAATCCTTACGCTGCGGGCCCTTGTATTTGGATGCGACAGTCGATGCACAGCAGACACCAATTGATGAGCTCATTGGAACGGATTGACCTGTACCCAATAAATCGACCATAAACTGCGATAAATTTCATAAATCCAACATTCCTCGGGCACTGAATGGCAACACCTCCACCACACATGCCATCGTCATCAAGCGTTGCGCATGAATCGCAACTCATTTCCCTCCGTCAAAGTTCAAATACGCAATTATCGCATTTGCGAATTTATCAAAATCAGATTACGAACGAAATTCAGCGAAAAAATCAAAATGTTTGACAAATTCGGGATGATAATCAACATTGACATTGTCATCATCGTACTCATCGATATTACGATGCGAAAAGAGATCTCAATTATTTTAAATAACCTCATCAATTTGGTTCCCAGAGTAAACATTGCGTCGTCACGTGGGTTCAGCATCAATTTCGTGGGAAATTCAATTTCATTCTCGCATCGATTCGAGCTGTTAACTTCACTGAAGTTGACAGTTCCAACAAAGTTTTCGAATCGATGTAATCGCGTTTGAATGCGTCTCGTCAAACTCAAGAAAATGCTCGAGAGACGAATTTTCGGAAAATTCTCTGCGAAACAGCGATACGTTGCCATCGTTTCATTTGACGAAGTTTAATCGCAAACTGGCGAATTAGTGATGGATGCTGAGGTAAGCCACCGTCACCGATGAACCGAATCACCACCCGAATGGGTGGCGGTGGCATCTCGAGAATTACACCGAGTCCTTCAGACAGACAATTCATCGCATCGCTGATAGCATTTCAAAGGTAATTATCTCATTTTGAATTCATATTCATGTTTCGCTTGTTATCGCTTTGGCTAATTGTTTTAAACTCAAAAGTTTTTCCACATTCGTTGCGAGCAAGAAACTACTTTGAAGAAAATCCGATTACGAATCTTGTTTAACAAAAAGCTTTTAAAGTTTCTGTTGTGCGCTTTGGAGAGCCCGCACAGCAGCGTTGTGATAAGATAGCACATTCTGAATGCGATTATGCAGACACACACCGGGATAGACAAAGGCTTTTCCAGCGAGCACACTCCAAGTGTTCTGATTGAACCGAAGCGATTCGGGCCCAGCGATAAATGCATGGAGGAAATATTGCCAGTGGAAAGTTGCAGAATCAAATGTTTGCGCCATCCATTTGTTCTCTTATCGCTGAAGCTTGGCACATAACAACACACTCTTTCGTTCAACCAACCCGTTCGAGAGCAAGACAATGATGGGATGTGAATTGCGGAAAAAAGTCTCACCGAAAAAATGATAAATACCGAAATGGATGGCAAATGGGGCTCGTGCGCTGCTGTTGCTGTGACTGGCAAAGTTTTCTCGTCTTTTATTTTCAGTTTGTTCGAGACGATGTTTCTTCGTGAGTTTGTCTTTGCTGTAAACAAACCGACTTAATCTTGGTGAATTCGAACTGAAGCAGCTTGGTAGTGCAATTGAAATGGTTTCTGATAAGAGACCTGACGAGTGACATTCATTCGGTGAGATTTTGGGAGCTACTGTTTTTTTGGGGTTGTTTGTTTCAAGGAAGCGTTCGTTTTGAAAGAAAGTGGTTGCGTTGGCGGAAGCACCACAGCTTCCCAAACGAAATTCGACTTTCGTGGAATGAAGCAATAAGACTCGGTACAAGAACTGCTGCTCCCACACATTTCTCCCACACAAGCGAACCGAACACTGAACAAAACAGGTGCTCTATCGAATGTCCTCCCATTCAACCATTTTTAGAAGATAATCTCAGCAATAACGCCAATTACCGTCTTACGACAAATGGCTCATTAATTAAACTTGCAAAAGTTCCATAAAAAAGGATTACTCCAACGCTGGTAATTCCCCAAGACATAATGATAATCCTCTAAATGACTCGCAACTATGCAAACATGATGCTGTTCACATGCAGTTATCAATCATTCAATGGCGCGATGCGATGCGCGTCAACAACTTTCCCACCCCTTTGCCCTCCCCCTTCCCAAAGAAAAGAATTATCGTTCGCGTCACAGTACAGACATCACGAATAAATTCAAATTTTGCAAAACTCAAATTATGAACTCATTAAAATGATGATGCGCTGAACATTTCGGCGAAACGTGGTTCACAGCGAGATTCATGTCGACTTTTGAAAGCAACCAAACTACGAAAACCGCTTGAGAAATTGCCAGATGAATCTGAAAGAAATTCCATTTTCGTGTTGACGCAGAATAATATTCATGTTTCATTTCCCGATGATTTGTTCGGAGAATGAAACGCGACATCAAAACAGAGGTTCAATTTCGAGTCGATGAAGCTCAATTTTGGAGGACTGAAGGAGGAACGGTGACGGTACAACGGTGGCATGTGTGAGGCTCAGGTGGCAAATATGGTGATGGCATCTCCTATGAGGGATGAAAGCCCCTGGCTTTCAAGATGGACCTCCATCTCCAATCAAACCAAACAGCATGAAGACACGAGACAATGCACAGGAGTTTCATTTGGGTATTCATCACCGCCGTCACCTCAAACAAAGGATTGTCTGGCTCTTAACTGAAAATTAATTTTGGGTCATCGGCTCCATGTCAAGCGACATCACATAAATACAAATATGATATCTCACGTGCGTTGCTAAATCCAACCCAGGTCCTCGTCATCAACATCATCAGCATCAACAACAATAACAAATGCCCAACAAAAGGCGAATAGACGCCGTGCAAATGGGGTTTTCATTTGAGCATTTACTGAACCATTTGTGGGATAATAAGTTTCTTGCAAGGTGTAAGAGAGTCGACCGGAGTCGAGCCATCCAATTGGCTATAATGGGAATTCCACAAAACGAAACAAATGCGCCATAATAGACTTGTTTGGAGCTTGAGTTGAATAATGTTGAATTTGCTGCCATTGCGGTGGTGAAGGATTAACAGAATATTTTGAGGGATTTTCGAATTAAAAATGGTGCGAATATGATAGTTGAAATGATGATTTTGGTTTGTTGACTTTTTGCGAAATGCCGTAGGGTTCATTCTTGTCGTGATGAATACCAGATGCTAATTTCGAATGAGCATATTCAACGTTCATGCATTTTAATTGGACAGCAAGGCGAGTTATTCTCTCAAACAACCGCAAACTCTGGAACTCGGCGAGGCCTCATCAGCATAGTTCTGAGTTTGGCATAATTAGACGTTTGCATTTCGTCATTCGAAATTTTCGAATTGGATTTGTTTGTCAATGCCACTTCAAAAGTAATCCTACGGGGGAGGGATTCTCGATGGGAAATGTACTCGCAACGCTGGTGGTGAGTTCGCCAAAGTTACGGTTCATCACACTGACCTGCGGATGAACCCATCTTTCGCCATGAAAATCGGATACCCCATGAGACTTCTCAGTTCTTTGAAAGGTCGCAATTTCCTGGCAGGCCATCTTGTCAGAGCCTCCCCACCTCCTCCAATGCATCGCTCTTCCAAAGGAAAATTTGTAAAAATCTCAGAAAATGATCTGCTCATCGCGCTCAAGCATCGCATGTGACATGGATTCTCAGTAGAATTATACCGACCGGGGGTGCTGGTCGATGCACAGCATAATTCGTTTAGCCATTTAATTTCTCAGCATAGAAATAATGAGCTGAATGGCTTGGTATGGTTGCTGATCGCCCCATCGAGTTGACATCCAGCAATCATGACGTTGATTTATTAATTATAGCAGAATGTATAAGCCTCAAATGCCTCTGACGAGCGGAACGACAGTTACAGTTGCAAAAGTTGCATCCAATCCGATGTATTTCATCGTAGAATGGAATTTCTCTCTCGTATCATCATGTTTTTTAATATCATTTCCATGAAATGCAAATGTCGAG
>JANSTV010081159.1:0-21400 GCA_027564135.1 Lestremia cinerea | reverse complement strand
TCCAAGTGGTAAGTATTCTCGCCTCGTGAGCTCGTTTCGAAAATCACTTCAACATTTTCCATTTGTCCAGGTGTTGGCCAGCCCTGAACCCAGCGCGGAGCCACATCCATTCAGAGCCTTGTGGCGATGGAAGCGCAGCACCACAACCACCACCACTACCACAACAACTACCACCTACACCACAACTACCACCACTACAACTACAACAACAACAACTACCCCAACGACCACTACGACGACCACGACTACTACCACGCCGGTAGCCGCAGGCGGCCGTTAGCGAGGGAAGATGTCAATCCTTCATGTTCATTTCTGTTTATTTGTGGCGACCACATTATTCATTAGACCAATTTAATTTTCAAATTAAATACATTTAATTAACGAAATTATCGGTTTTGAAACTCAATCTGGACTTCGGTTGTTGTTGAATAAGCAGAAACAACAACAACCAAATTTTGGGGCGAATAAGAGTAGAATACTGTGTGTGGCCAACGATGAGATTGGGACCCATCTATGAATTTTTTCGAAATTTTCAGAAGCCTTCAACGCATCATTTGCTCTGCTGGAAAAGCTCGTGACACATTTCAACTCAATTTTCAGAGAGCAGAAAGCGATTGTCAGCATACATCTGTTCAATCATTGGTCATTTCCACGTTTTCTAAAATCGTTTTGAATATCAACGTCATCTTATTACGCTGGATTTTCCAACTGAGCTCGTAAACTTCTGCAAGTCATATCGTTATCGTCTTGCTTGTGCCTCACAACAACTCCAAAAAGGGCAATCGACCACTTCGACCGACTGGAGTTGTTTAGAATATGAAATTAAGGTTTTTCCATAAAGCACCGCCCACGGAATAAGCACAAGTCGTCTCCACCATTGAAACTTCGAGCGATTGTGTTTCGTCGAGAACATGAAACGCAAGGCATCGCTGAATAGATCATTAGATTTGGCCAGAGATTGTGGGCGAAGAATCGTAAACAAAACCCCTTGCGTTATGCACTCACTCAGTGAAATTGAGTTGTATCAAAACTGATTGGCGATTCATATAGTAGAAAGAAGGCTTTGGTTTCGGCTCCGGCTACGGACTAGTCGACGCCTGGCACAATACACAGAATGGGCCATGAATGACTAGGTCCATCAATCAACAATAATTTCACTTGAGAGATCGAAGATAGATAGATAACAAGGGGACAGAAAATGCAGCACGAGCAGAGGAAGCTAAAGCGCCGAGATTTATGCACTACGCAAAGTATGGACCAAAGAATTGGAAAGAGCCCAACGACCATCTACCAAGATCATCAAATTTTCTGAATTTGATTGGGGACCCTCCACGCCACTGTTGAATGTTAGCTCAATCTGAATCCGATCTAGATCGTGTGGGGCAGTACTTTTGTTGCCGCTTGGTTTTTAACAATTTGTCAACAAATCAGCGTCAGATGTGGCATGGATTCTCAATCATTCGTATTGGCAGAGGCGGCTATGTTTTCGTCATTAGTAGAGCTTTCATTCAACAAACGCTTGAGTGGTCAAAGCCAATATCAGTGATAAAAAAAAACTGGAGCATCGGAATATTGGTGCACATCTGGGAGCCAATGTGATTCGCGCATTTTGAAAATCCACCGTTGCTTTTCAAGTCAGTTGAGCAAACACGAGCCACAGTCAGAGTATCCGACGTGTGTCTCATGCCTCCTTGAGCGTAGCGACTATAAAACCTGCCTGAAACTTTTGAGAAGGTATCAGTTCTCGAGCTTCAGCCGTCAATTGATTGATCCACAAATCTGAAAAAAATCTCCAAAATGAAACTAATCATTGTTGCGTTTCTTCTCTTCTGCATCCTTGAGTTGGTAAGTGAGCAGGATTCTGATTGATGGTCCGAGCCATTCGTTGCCCCGTTCTTTGTATTTTGCTAGGCATCGATTAGTCCGGAGCCGCAGCCGGAACCAGAGCCACAACCATTGTTTCTCCTGAGATTGCTGAAACGTCGCACGACAAGTACAACTACCACGTCGACAACCACGACCACAACAACCACAACTACGACTACGACCACAACTACAACAACTGTGGCTGCAGGCGGTCCAAGGTAATCGCCTCGCTCCGTTAAACGTATTGAACCAGGCCTGTTGTCTCTTTTCACGGAATGAATTCCCAATTTATAAACATTCATTCAATTTTTATTTATTTCAGTAAATCGCATTAGAAAAAAAAATGTTTTTGAGTTGTTACTCGAACGAAACTGTAGCGAATATTTTGAGTTGTGATTTGAGTTGTGAATTGAGCTTTGAATTGAGTTGTGACTTGCGTTTTACGCTGCACGTTGCTGGCTCCAATGGCCCCAATTCAAATCACATTTTTGGACCTCGCATTCATTATGAATCAAACAGACGAGACTCCAAAACATAACAAAGTATTTTCGATCTGCGCACGTTTGTCAGGTTTTTTTTTATTCCAACTGGTTTTTCAGACAATAGAGGTCGTTTCATATACATCGTTCGGGTTTTGTCTCAGATAAAAAATGATTATTTTTTGCTTTCAAAGATGGTTCTGTCAGTCACGGCATTTGAGTTGTAAACCTGAATATCTTCTTCCGAAACCGAGTTGCTTGTTATATGTAGTATTCGTCCCATGGGGAAAAATCTACGGCAATTTCAATTGTTTTATACTGATTTCTTTTTTTAGCTGAAATTTCTCTTCTGAATAACTGGAATAAAATAATTTCATCATTCAATTGGATGAACACCATGAACACAGTTATCGCTGCGCAGATAAGAAACAGTTCAGGTGATTTCGAAGCGCGGTCCAACTCAGGGGATAAGATGGATAATTGTCGAGGAGAATCCAAGTCTCTCGATCGATACGTCCTTAAGTGTCACATCGGAAAACAACGTCTAGCCACTAATCGGCTAATGTGTCACGAAATCACACCTGTCTGCAGATGACGTAGTGTTGATTGCTCGGCCACAACTATTGATTCGATAGCAGATGTCTTAAACTTCACTTGAGATTCAGTCGACATTGAGGTGTAAACAAAGCAATGAAGGTGTTTGCATCAGTGCAAGCGGTATTGAGGCCTCTGCACGATGCCACTTGCCATCCACGCGCTCTTAAATATTTCTCTCGTGTAAATTTCATTTTTGTACCGCTGCTGATTCTCGCGACAATCAACTACATCATGGAGGGGCTGGATATCTTGAGGATTATTCAACCAATATTTACTTTGGTTGCATTTGTGTTGTTATTCATCGAATGGTTTTCGCTCGTGCGGCACAAGGGAAGCATTCGAGAAATTCTCTTCAATTTGCAAAAGATTGTTGATAAAAGTACGCGCACGCATAGCGACACAGGCCCAGAATTGAAACATCTTACCTTTCAGAAGCAACGAGCCCTGCAATGAAGTTCTACCAGGATGCTGAAAGGGAGTCGACCAGTCTTTTCAAGCGAATTGGGCAAATGACTTCTTGCATCTCTGTTTTTGCGTTCTTTCCTCAAGTTGGATATCTTTTGCTGAAACTATTCGGACTCAATTCACCAGATTTTCGGGCACTGCCTATAAAAATAAGGTTAGCATTTTCATCTCGCGAAATCGATGCAAAACTTAAATAGGATTGTTCCCATTCAAGCGTTCCGTATTGTAATCTTAATCAGACCCCATATTTTCAAATCTGGTATTTGTTCTCTGTCACTGCTGGATTTTCAACGATGGGCGTCTACTTTATAGTCCAGATGTTTTACACCAGCGTCTGCCTGTACATCGTGGCGTGTCTGAAGGATCTGCGCATGACCTTCGACCACATAGGAGACAAGTGAGTTGGCTGGAATGATCTGATGCACCTTGACCGCTCTCGCTTCAGGAACGAAGCCGCATTCAAAAAGAGACTCGTCGAGGCAGTAAAGTTCCAAAACGACATTCTCGGAACCTGGAAGCTCCTCTCGATCACAATGAACGAGATCATATTTTTCGAATTCTTAGCTTCGGCGTTCTTGCTGTGCACAAGTTTGTTTGGCGTCAGCTTGGTGAGTTTCCAGCTACGAGTTTTCCCATTTTCGATTTTCAACACCATTTTCAGAGCTCCGATTCGGGAGAAACCACTATCTTTATATCCGGACTTACATACAATTGTGGGACAACATTTCTGTACTGTTTTTGTGGTCAAATGGTGCCCAACGAGTTGTCGAAACTGCACGATAGCATTTACATCTCAAACGATTGGTACGCCTGGCCTCCGCACATGCAGCGACAACTGGTGATGATCATCCGTCAAGTGCAACGACCTGCATATTTACGAGGCTTGAACCTCTCCGCGTGGGAATGCTCGCTCACAAACTATGGGAATGTAACTTGGATCGAAGGAGCTCCGTTTGGCTTCATTCTCCAATCAATTCTCATTCATTTTCAGATAATGAAGTTCTCTTACACGCTTTTCGCATCGCTCCAGTCGTTCCTCTGAGCAAATTCGGAAATACTCAACCACTGCTGGATACTTCTGAATTGCATTCTTTTTACCATTATTGCCCCTCCCAGCTCTGGCGCGAGGGTTTTCGTTGATGCCAATTAAAATGTTCGAATTCTCCCAGCTGACGAAGCCAAATTTGGACTCGAGCATCGATTCGTCGGGTGACAAACTGACTCGTTGGTTGACTCTAATCTGTTATTAGCGAATAATTTCCATCAATTAGAATGTTATTTTGGTCTCAGTTTCTAAATTCCGAATTTCGTTATAAAGGTTCCTACCTTTCAATGTACTTAGTGTTAGCCAACGTAAGTCTGAATTGCTAAATGTTAAATAGAATCATGGTATTTCACCACCATTATAGGCGCCATCCGGGGCGGTCTTTGGCAATCACAGATATGAAAGGGGGATGTGATGGATAATTTACGAAGAAAATCGATGGATTTCAATGGTGACGACCTTGAGAGCCGTAACGAAAAACCAATGTCACAAACCCACAAGTCGGATAACGTGTCTTCAAATTACAACTGTCTGAAGATTGATTATACATACATTATACATATATAAATATTTAATTCTTTTCAACTGATCGGATTGAATATACACATCCGAAAATAGCAATTCTTCTATCGACTAACACTAACAAAATAACGTGGATCAAAAATATTAAAATACGAAAAATGCATGCCACCGCTTGCATGGTCTGTACGCAGTGTGCCATTGTTGTTGACAGCAATAAATTATCGAATTTAGTTGTCTTCAATATTTTGAGTCGCTTTTGATTGAGCTGTTTTCAATTGAGTGGTTCACTTGAGTTGTTTTCAGTCGAGCTGTTTCCAGTTGAGTGGTTTTCATTTGAGTTGTTTTCGGTTGAGTGTCTTCATTTGAGTTGCTTTCATTTGAGTTGTTTCCAGTTGAGTTGTTTTTAGTTGAGTTGTTTTCAGTAGAGTGTCTCCACTTGAGCTGTTTTCATTTGAGCTGCTTTCAGCTGAGTTGAAAATCAAATATTTTTCAAAAGAATGGGATTCACAATTTGTGCAAGCGGAATCATATACAGTAGAATCCCACTAATCGGACCACGAAAATGAAAGTTGCTGGAAAATGTCTAAAACGTGCAGCGCACTTCGACTTTTCCATTTTCTGGCTTTTCCATTTTCCGACCCGCGCTAATGGGACCGGTCCACAAGTTTTGGTCAAAAATCCGTACTTTGCAGAACAAAAAAACGGGTACATTTCCCCAGCAGTCGAATAATTTGTACGGCCAGCACAAATTTAGTTTCGTATAGAACAAGGTCCAAAAAATTTATGCCAACCATCCCCGAATTTGTGCTAGGTGCCTAAGGCTATTTCCGCGTTGTGTGAAGTTCACACCAAATTATCGACATCCATTCACAAACAGACAAAGAACCGTTTTTCCACAAGAATACACTTACTTTTGAGCAGTTTGCTGTAAATCATCCAGATACTGTGACGGATAATTGACGTCATCATCTGGAAGGGCAAAGAGAACGAAATTATTCAAATAAATTGATAAACGTTTTTCTTGTATCTCTCTCTTTCCTCCAGAAAGAAGCGACAAAAGAAGGAGAACGGACAGTCCTTTGGCCGGAACGTTATGGGATTGATCAACCTACGAGCGAGTTTAAATCGTCCAAAACAGTTCGAAAGGGATTTCACAGTTACGTGTTTGTGTCCATCATGTCAATCGCATCTGCCCGTTTGAATTCATATGTGGCCTGCTCGTCCATTCGGATCATTCATCTCAATCAGCCGCAGCCATCGTTTAACTCAGCAGGGGAGTCGGTAACCATTCGAAACGATGGACAGCTCTATCCACTGGCCGATTAGCTGTGCGATAATGCGAAATGACGTCATTCCTTTCGAGGAATCGGGACGATTTCGTACCCGTCTTTTTTCATCCACATGAATTATTGTTTGGATAAAACCGGCCTCAACGTCAGACTGCACACGTCATTTGAAATTTGCATAGAAATAAAATGAAACGATTCGCGACGGTGCGGGAATTACAAATGCATATTCCATTATTGAAATTCCCTCTGGAATAATTTGGAATTCTATTAACCTTCCAAGCGAATTGAATCTCAGCAATTGAGCATCGCAAATCGATCATAATTTGAGTGGGAATGACGAAGTAGAAGACGAAGAAGAAAAAACGTTTTTCTTTACTCAACGTCTGCGGTGTTTGATTGCGTTAAGGTTGGCAAAAAAACGGCATCGTCAATAGAAAGTCATCAAATTTGAAACCATCCGAGTCATCTGAATCGTGTTCATTTTTTATTGTCGCAAGTTAACGCTATTCTGCCGATAACTGAATTACTCGAACTGTTGCTATCGCTGCGAATCAATGGGCCGTAATGATGATGAACGTTGATTGCCGATGATGGTTTCACCCAAAATAAAATTGCCATGATTTTTTTATTTCCTTTGAAACGACTGTTGCTATTGATGGGCTTGCAGATTCAACCGTTTGGTAGGAGCTTCGTGAGTTGTACCTTTCAATGCTCATGAACCAACTGAGATTGAATCGATTAACTTTTGTCAGTGACAGTCTTGAATTCATTGATTGTGCCAAATTCAGGTCTTAGCTTAGAACCTCGCCATGCTACCTTCGAGGGCCTCCCCAAAGAGCATCTCGCACAAATTCGACTCGATTGTTAAAAGCAATTTACAGCTTGAACCAAATCGGAACGAACGAATGAATACCAAATGAGACCTTTTATTCTCCTCTAATTTGCCAAAAGCAACAAATATAAGCAAACGCAAGGATTCATGGTTATTCGCGGGTCAGCGCGTGCAGTCCGCAAAAAATGAGAGAAAAAAAACGAAAGTCCAAACACGTTCGAAAAGATGAAATGCGTTGCGAGATTCATCTCACGATCGTCATAACAAAGATTACCTCTGCTGTTTCAGCGCAACACTTAATTCGTTTTTGTCACCATCAATTCACCCGAAGTCCTGTGGCATTGGTCGGGCTTGGGTTAATTAGCCCGAGTCTCTAAGCGAATCGAACCAATATGACGACGTTTGGCTTGAACAAACAACGCAAAATAGAACTGCTGAATCAACGACGTAGGACCGACAAACACATTCGATGCATTCAAATCAAAAATCGCTCATCAACACGAGGCGACTTCTGCAATTTTATTGGTTGAACAATTAACCATCCGTCGGACCGAATCCAGTCTGGTGTGGGTGCCACAATGAGTCGCTACATTTAATTCGCCATCGTAAAATCTGTGGCATTTCTCAGTAAAACTGTTTTCATTAGCATTCGAGCAATTAAAATATTATGGCGACAGCATTGAGTGGAAAATGTTGATTTAAATCTCTGACCTCGAGCTCGGTTCAGTCGGGTCGGTCGGTGGATGTCAGGACAGTGGAAGCGTCCGCACAGAAGTCACTCGACAAATGGAGGAATTCCATCAGACAAGCGACTGAAACGGTCGTGTGTGCGTGACTTCACGGCAATGAAATGACACTTGGCAGAGAGGAGAGGAGCGAAAAGTGTGAAGAAAATGAAGAAGAGAATATGAAAAAAAATTGGAGAATTACTTTTCCATTTGACGGTACGATTGGTTTGACAATAGCCGCATGCGAACAATGGCATCGAGTTACTGTCTGACATAATCGGATTTCGGTGCGTTACACGCACCCACAACAAGCAGCTTATTTATCTTAATGGCTCCGATACACCCATCGGAGACAGAACGAGGCAAATAGACTGTTGTGGAAAACCGTGTTTTGTGGGAGAAGACACCGTGTGGCTCACGTAAATCTTGCCTTGGGCCCAATAATGCCAATGTGTTTGCCAAAAGGCTTTCTTGCTTTCGCAAATATTTTCGCACAATAAACACCATCAGCGAAATGAGGAACCCGAAATGTGTTCTCGTCGCACACAATTGAATGGCGTTGATAATTTGCGCGTGATTTGTATGCGATTGCGATTTCAAGCACCATTTCATGATGCTCGGCGCTGAGAGCTTTTTCCATTGTTGTTTTGGCTCTCGGTGATTCAACTGTCAATTTCGACGAATTTGGATCTGGATTACTGAGCGATTAACGCTGAAATGGGCGATATCTTTCACGCTAGATGGTGGACCGGGCGTCATCCAACGCTCAACGCTCCACATTCAACCCTTGCTTCATCAACGGCAACATGCATTCATGCATAATTCACCTCTTTAAAAGCTCATCAGCATCGCGTTTCATTTCAATTTGAAATGTTCAACGGCAAACCCGCATTCGAGACTTGTGGTTGTTTGCGAGAAACCCATTCATTTGCCATTCAAACAACCGCCCGCATAATATTTCATTCGTTACCAAACACTTTCATAATTCATTTTTAAAACTTTGTAATTCAATTTATAATTTTCGCATTGGAAATTTTGCGAATTCGGAATGATGTATGCAATTGCACGTTTAACAAACAAATATTCGTGTTCAATAAGACAATTAGCTGACGAAAAACGAAGTTGTTCGAATTTCGATGGAATTGTGCAAATTGTGGGCAGTGGAAACTTGCGAAACAATTTGAGGGAATCTAATACGAGAAATCGATTGGAAAGAATATAGAAGAAAGACCGAAAAGAGAAGAAGAAGAAGAAGAAGAAGAGGCGAAGATTCTTGTGGTTTTCCTGTTTAGGTCGTCGCTTACTCGGCGACTGCGACATCCAACGAAAATAGTCGTCTATCGCCCAAATCAACAAGCTTCTCGAATGTAACGGCATCTGTTTTTTCTTGTTGATTGTTTGGCGAGAACGGTATCATTAGTTGCTGACATGAGAGAACAAATGGCACACCAAAGACCAAGCGATGATCGATTGGGGCATCATCTTATTATGCAAACATGATTTCGTTGCGGTTTTCGCGAAAATTTCACATTCAATAAACTTTTTCACATAAACGATTATTGATGCCCACGGGCACATAGCAATCATTCCCCTTGAAATTCTTAACAGGCGAATTCGCCATGAGAATGTTAATTAAAACGGCGAGATTCCGTAAAACAGTCGCTGACTGCGAATTGAATCGAATGAACCAAGTGATGAGTGACGAGTGGGTGTTTGCCGTTTCGATTACTCGTTAATTGAGCGTCATTTCAGTTGAGTGATTGCGAATTGCTGGATTACATGGCAAAGAGGCGAAGTGGCGAAGAAGCGAAACGATCAAATGCATTATTACGAAGGTTGTTTTCTTGCGCGCCCATCCAGCTATTTATCACTCGTCATCTGACGCTTCATTCAGGACACTCCATCCGGCTACCTCTCAAAACTCTCCGTTTCGTAATCCAATTTCCCACCTGTTTGCACTGGAAACGACCCGATGTCGAAACGCTTTTTAATTAAAATCCACCGAAAGTCATGATCGTCATTCAGCACATGTGCTGTGTCGCCAAAGCACTGTCTACTCGTGAATTCTCTCTTTTCTGAATGCCAATTTCAACGAAAACGGGTTTATGGTGTTTGTCTGTCACCCAATCAAAGCGCAACCATTTCGGTTTAATGATGCGATTAAAACTATATTCGCCGTATATCGCGCTCGTTATCGTTCTCAATGTACGAATTCGCCATGTGAACATTCAAGTTTGTTGCTGCATTTTGGCCAACTGTTCGAAAGACAGCAAGTCAATCGCAATATGTTACTGAAGAGGACTGAAGTCCTTCAGTGCACGTTGCCTCGTGTCTGAACGACCGAAAATTAATTTTACATGATTTTTTGAATTCGCCTTCGGTTTCGATGAAAAGCTTTGAACATCAAAAGCTTCACCCGAACAAAATCATTCGCAAATTGAGACATCGGCTCATCTGTGGAATGTACCCCGTGCGCGTATCGCACGCATTCTTTTCGTTGAATTTTATTACTTTTGCAATAAAGAATTCATTTGGCGCGAGCGAGTAAGAGGGTTTATGTTGTTTGTTAATGTTAATCAAATGTGAGCTGAATGATATTTTTGTTGGTTAGCCAGCTTTGCGCCAAGTCAAAGCGGAGTCTTTTGATGTTTCAAGCCCTTTTGAATTCTTGAATGAAATCAGTGCTTTCGTAAGCGAATGAAACGGAAATCCCTTTCGATGCATCACACAAATTCCCGTTTCATACCCCATAAACCTTGATAACATCGTAATTAGACCTCGAAATCCATCTGAATGGCGATCACGAAATCTCTCATAATTCTTCATGCGAAATGTCATCTAAAACATTGTGAAGTATCAAATTCTACAACCGCAAACATTGTTGGTGGGTTTGTGTGAATCATAATAAAAGGTCGAAGCACCGAAACGAAGCGGAACGGGAAAAAGAAGAAGAAAATAAAGACGATGGAAAAAAAAGTGAAAATTATCTTATTATCTCGGAATTTTTTTCTTCGTATTTTCCTTTGACGACTCGAAACCGTAAGCAAATTTTGAAGAATGGCGTGCCGCATGAGGACACGAACCTTAAGTCGACATGTCGTGGGCTGATAACCCGATTATTGCTCAATAAATTATTCAAAGGTTTGCTCCGCATTCCCAATCATATTTCATGTGCCAGCCAAGCAAAATTCACTTGCCGATAATGATGACGAAACTGATGCCGTGTTTAACGTAAATTTCATTTGGAAGAGGAAAAAAATACAACGAACAAGTTGTTGCAACTGTTTCGTCTGAAAATTTATCGAGATTCGATGCGAAACAAAAGTTAGTTTGAATGGAACGGATGCGTGAGGAAGGGATGGCAACTGTCAAAGAATTTGAATTTATGAGCACTGAGTTGAGTGTCATGAAAGTTTGAAAAAACCTCTTGAGTTGCAGACGTGTTTTGGCACCAACCGCCAGTGTCTCATTTGAATGGAGATTATCCTTCAATTTGCAAGGTAATTACAAAAAATTGAATTTTGCAACATTTCTGCTTCTTTCTGTATGTTCTGGATTGCGTCAGACGAGCGAAGGCGAAGAAGGAGAAGAGGAAGAAGAAGAAGAAGGAAAAGAAGAAGAAGAAAAAGAATAAAAGCGAAATCTCAGTGCCCACGCGCGATGGAAACAACCCAACTCAAGATGTTTCTGGTGATTTGATTTCGTTTGCCTTTTGATATTCCGACGAAGCGGAAATGCCAGCAGAATTCCGATGTTTCATTTTCGGGGTACCCCCATCAAGCTCGTTTATTCACCGTTCGTAACAGAAAATCCAGCATTGGCTAACTCACTCACACGTTAACAAACCGTCTACGAATCCGTCTGACGTGCAACCATGAATCATGCATAACCTTCACACGACGCCATTAACTGTCGACCAAAACAAAAACAAATAACCCAACGCCGCTGCTGTGGAAATTAATTTTGTGGAAATTCAAATAAATATTAATGGAGTCGTGTGAATAAATGTCCAAATTTCGTACACTCAATGTTTCGGCAGAGATGGGCGGCCAGGAATGTTGTTGACAAAAACAAACAACTACCCTGAGGATTGCCTGGCATTCGGAGGTGTATCGGATAAGTCAAGCAAATATTTGCGACAATGGCAATTCATTGATGCCAACGGCACGCAGACAGGTAGAGAATGAATGAGCTGAGATTGTGCCGATCGGCGGCAGGGCACAGGCTGGAATGTCAACTGGCAATTCAAGAGCACTCTTTCCGCTTTCATCGAATACTTTATCAGCCCTCGGGACTGGAGCCGCCAGGCATACCATTGTGCAAAGGCATGCAGCATTTCACGTAAATCAGATTCTGGCATCCAAACAGGCACCGGTGGAATATTTTCGTTTCAATTTATGCAAAATTATTCCCAAACCATGGAGGAAGTAAAGCGTTCAAACGCTTTGATATAAAACAATGAGGCATTTTTCAAATAACAATGCCATCGATCTGATCGAACTTTTTATTTATCTTGGTTCATTTTTCTTTCGCCTGCCTCTATTCAATCGAAAGGTTGCTTGTTCCACGGCCGTGAAATTTCAAGTCAAACAATGGAATGGAACTAATCTATTTGATCAGATTCATTTGAAATCATCGATGATGATTTGGGTCAGCGATGAAAATGTTTTTTATCTTCGGGGTTGATGGCCATTTTGTTGAACAAATTTTGCAAAAAAGAGAGAGAAAGACAGAAAGGAGGGTAGAGAGGGACATCGAAAAGAGAGAGTGATACAGAGAGAGAGACGGCGAGGGAGAGTGAGAGAGAGAGACAGAGAGAAAGGGTGGTCGAGAGCAAAAGAGAGAGAGAGAGAGAAAGAGAGAGAGGCGATACAGCAAGAGAGAAAGAAAAAGAGAGAGAGAGAGGTGACAGCAGAAAACGGAAATAGCATGTGGTTTCAGAGAATTCGATGCGAGTGAAATTAATTAAAATGCTTGAGCTGGTCAGCAGGTGCTCCACCGTCGACCACCTGTTTCGATTGTTTTATCGTATTATTTTCAGCAAAAAAAGAAAAATTAGTTCGAAACAAAGGATTAACAATAAAGACTTTGGAGAGCCACAATTAATTCAGATAGACATCTCTCCGCCGATGTGAGAGCACTCGAGTTAAAAATCGAAACGGTCGTCTATTTTAGGAAGAATCCGTAAAATTTGCTTAAACAAAAGCCTGTTTGTTTCGAAAGCGGTCAAATTCATAGAGCACATCGACCTCCTCCACATATACTTTCAACTTAATCACGGGTGTCCAATTACGAGCTTCATCCGCAGAGTGTCAACCGATAATCTTGGATATCGCAGTCACTGCAAGACGGTTTTGCGCTGTAGAAAATCCAGTGAATTGAAAACGATTCCAAAACATAAATTTTAATTTGCGGAATGAACCCGCATCAACGATTGGATTGTGTATCGTGACTCAGCCATATGGTGACTGGCTGCAACGGTAGAATATCAATTTCAAAGAAACTATTTGCTATATCACCCGTCGCAATTTAAGATTATTTACGGAAGCCATCATATTCATGTAGACCGAACTGAACAACTGAAACAAAGCCAATTTCCAATAATTTACAATTATCTACGCTTTGCTGCGGGCGAGTAATCTTCATTTTGAATGAGATAAAGGAAAAATGAAAAATCGGAGAATGTGGTTTCGCTGTCTGTGTGCTTCTGGTGGATTCTATGAACGGGATTTCCTGAGTGATGTTTGCCGGGGAAAATCCTATTCGGAAATGGTGGAAATAAACAAGTGAATTGACGGTATTGTGTGAGCAAAGTGGAATTGATGTCCTTCGGAAACAGATTTTTGTATCGTTTGCTTCTAGGTCAATGCTGTGCATGACGACGCTTATGGCAACCAAATGGATTTTCAGATGCAACAAAACCACAAAGACCATCAGCCTTACAGCAAATAAACACTCTCCACTGAATCCATTGGACTCGAGTAAATGAATGAAATCCGTTTTCTGAGACAATCTCGACGAGAATCAATGAGCAAATGGAAAGAATGAAAGCTCGGCTCCAGTTCTCATGTGCATATTCTGTCGATAGACGTAGGCTTGCCATGGTGATGATTATACCAAGTTGTCACATCAATTGTTCACCTGTTTGATCAGTGATGTTTGCTTTGGTCAACATTACACGTGGTTGAGCTTTTGGAAATGACCAGCAACATTGTCGATTGAGATTGAAGAAACTCAACTTGATGTGGTGGAATGCTCGAGAAATTCCGAAGAATATAAATTCGAAAGGAAATATCATGGAGTCCATCCTTGCGATGGACCGTACCTGATGAATAGCATAACGAGTAAATTATACAAGAATTTTATTCGAACTCAGTGGAATGATAATGACTCAACCAAAGCTGAGGTAATCACCTACCAAAATGCCCACTAATCACCCATCAATAGCAATCAATTGAATGAAATGTCTGAACGTCGATTAAAGAGATCAATCGCTGTGGTGAAAATGATTCCACAAAATTTCTGGTTGAATTCCCACGTGCGCCTTAATTAGCATTAAGTGGTCGGTCAAATGGGCCACACATCCAATTTGGGATCGTTATTATTCAGCCATATCATGATGCGGTCGATATGGAATGCCATCACCCCTCCTCCGAGAGATTCAATAACAACAAAGCATCTACTTGAAATCAGTTCGAGGAATTTTGCCCACTTCATTAGCCTTGTGACGGGGCATCCAGTTTTAAGCCATTCTAATACTTTAAAAGCAAAAAACTGTTTTGTGAATGACTGTCGAGAATATTCAATGGAAAAGTTGGCGATTTTTCCGATTATTTTCGGAGCTAAAATGCTTTCAAGCAAATGCCCACAAAGGAATGAGATTGTTTTGACTGTTCCTCGGAAAACAACTCAGTCTTTATGGAATTTATTTATTTTCATTTCGATATTGGCCGGGTTGAATGAAATACCCGACCATTTTCAGCTGAAGAGGATCCCATATGCCTTTCAGAGTAGTTATTTTCCCGATGAATATCGATAAGAACGCCCTCGCGAAATCATCAATTGACCTTTACCATTTTTCGGTTGCGCCACTCGCTGACATTAAACACATTAACGGGGAATGTAACGGGAATGTAATTCAAGCACAATAAACTGTACTATGTTGGGAAGACTGGTGAATGCAGGGTGGGCGCCAATCGAGAAAACGTACATTGACACTAATTCATTATTGGCATAAAAATTGGTTGATTAGAGCAACCTAAATAGCATCTGTGGCGGTTGCTTGAATGATAAACCGCTTTGGGAAAAGCACAAATAGAGTCCTCCTCATCACGATGACGATGCCAACCGATTTTCCATTCAATTACGGTACGACAGAAACAACACCAAATGCGATGGAAAACAATAAGACGAGGACGGATTAAATGCTTCGATGGAACGACAATGAGGTTCAGCCCATTGGGACATTCCGAAAGGCAATGTACGATGGCCAACAGGTCGGCAAACTTTGGCTGGGTAAAATATTCATTTTGCTTTTAATGGGCGGCTAATTAAAATGAAAATCATTGAAAGGAGGTTCAGAGGAATCGATTGAACATCAATTGTGAATTATCGAAAGGCCATTGTTATGACCAACAGGCAAACGGGTGAATATCATTCATGCCTTCGGATGACGTCAATCGTAAGGTTTTTGTCTGGAACGGGTTTGCAATAACAGAGCCTGTCAGATTGCGATGTGGCTGCTATTATCGAGTCGATCATTAGAAATTCAATTTAGTGCTCCCAACCGATTTTCGAGAAAATTGTGGCTTCATTTTGTTTTGAGCTTTGTGAAACCAGTCAAGTGTTGGATTGCGCTTTACAAAGGGCTTCTTTCCCTTGAACAAAATTGCTTTGCAAAGACAATTTTTAATAATTGGATGGGATTTTTCCAGAATGACTCTTGGAAATTTCGTTCAGGCAGTTGCCTTCTTTCAGAGAACTTCACAATCATTTCAGATTTATTCAATTTTATTTTTTAAATCGAAAAGTATGGTTGGTATTTCGACTGCATGCCGACACAGAAGCAATCCCTTTCAATTATTTGTTCTTATGATTCATATTAAGATTGCAATTTGCTGGATGAATGGGAATTATGTGCTGGAAAAAATAGGAAAATTTGCTTGAATTTCGCATTTAAGAATGATGAGCAGTTGTAAGGAGAACTTCACCCGAGTGAATGTTATGCAAGTTGAGTGGGTGCAAGGTAAAACCGATTATTGATTCAGACTTTCTGCAACAATAAATGTTGATTGTTGTTTTGCAAACAAAAAGCAACGGTACTTCAAGAAGAAGTCTGTTGTTAAAATATTGAGATTAAACTTATCGGTCAAGTGTTGTGCTCGTGCTGAAAGCTCGATGAATAAACAACGAGAAAAAGTCTTGATAACTTGGAGATCGTTCACCGGTCAACATTCCATTCAAATCAAGGACTATGGAATTATGAAAACATGAAGAAGCAAAAAAACGGTAAAAAAGAAAAGAAACGGTAAAAATAAAAAAAAAGAATATAAATATGAAAATCACCGTTATTTGACGTGTTGTGAACATGGAATTCAATTCTGGCAAACTGATAGGACTTAACAATGGATGGAAATGTCATCTTCGTCACACGCATTATCGATGAATGGCCGTTTGCCGGAATGGTATTCGAGCGACAAAGCAAGTTGTAAATGATTCAGCCATTCAGCACCCAAATCGAGTCGATCCCTTTCGAAATCGGTGCCGATCCGGGATTGTTATTCTCGATGTGGCGGAAAGAAGAAAAAAATCAAGAAAAAAAACGGTTGTTGGAAACCGAATTACGTTGGACGTGTGCGTGCGTGTATTGTGCTCCCAATGACCGTTGTCATGGCTGATAAGGCCCCGGTTGCGAGTTTTCCGTCCAAATTTTTCCCAATTGAATGACTTGCTTGTGCGACATGCATCAATGTGTATCGAGCGTGGGCATGCCCGCACATAACCGTCACACATGTTGTCATATCAAATTCCCGATTGGCATCGAATGTTAAACATGGAGTTA
The DNA here is from genome assembly GCA_027564135.1 of Lestremia cinerea. NCBI lineage: Eukaryota > Metazoa > Arthropoda > Insecta > Diptera > Cecidomyiidae > Lestremia > Lestremia cinerea. The sequence goes on along the minus strand of JANSTV010081159.1, from coordinate 4,516 downwards.
ATAATGCGACTATGATTGGCGATGTCATATGGGAAATTACTTAATATCATTGGCTGTGGCGGAGTCTGTTGGAGCGAAGGGGAGCAATGACGAACACGATGGCAATCATGGAGAATCTCCCGCCCGACAGGCTATGCTTTGCCATTGGATATTTTCGATGCGTTCAAATTTCCATTGATGGATTTTCATTGACGGCATTCGCCCGTTTTAGGCTACTCTCGATTCGATTTAATAGGACTCGTGAGTGATATTTCGGGATAAGATGGAGTTTACCCGAGGCTATTATCCGGTTCGATGAAACTAACGCGAGAAATGTGCAATGAAAATCATCAGAATCATGTCATTTTCCGCATGATTTCATTTGATTTAATCCGGCGGCTGGCCACATGATGAGGGTGATTGTGACGTAATAGATCGTTTTCTAGACGAAAATGACGCATCATCTATTTGCATGCGGAACGGGATTTTTTATGATTAATTTTCTCCCGGCTGAATAAATGGCGTACATTCAGTTCATAATGCACGCCGTGCTCTCGAATAAACTTGGAACAGCTTAGTAATACCGTTATGTGTCGGCGTACAAACGGTGTCTGCGGTATTCAAACTTATGCTCAGAGTTTTTCCTTCGTAGAATCGGATTCTGAGGACTTACATTCCCGAATCGCATCAAGCCTCTCGCCCACAATCAATATTCCAAATTGAAATTCTATTCAATCGAATCTCTCATTCAACTGTTTGAATCACAGGCAACGTTGGCGCGTCTCAAGGGATTCCCATTTTCACCAAATTTGCGCTTGGCCTCTCAAAATGAAATTACGAGAAATTGATTCTTATTTAATGCTATTCGTCATTCACAACTTTACCCAAAGCGATTCAATGGGAACCGAAAATAACTCTTCGTATTGAACAATGAAAACCAATTAAGATTTTCAAAATCGCATAACGATCGAATTCAATTAGCTGTCACTTGTCAAAAACGGATTTTTGAATCGAAACAGGCAGGTTTTGACAAAAAAGAAGAAGAAGCGTCAAATTAATCGAAATACAGTGCCTCCACTCGACAGCCACACTTTGCTGACGTTGCAACAATGCACAAAATTCAATGAATAGCCCGTTCATCGATTATAAGCGCTTTCGCATAAAGTTCACTTTTCTTTTGTTCGACCATAAATCGTTCAGCAAATATTCGCAGGAAAATTGATGATTCGAAAATAGTTTTATCTATTGAATTTTTTTTTTAAAAAAAGTAAGAAGAACGCATCGCTTGAACGTTGCACAAACAGCACTTGAGTAAATGCAGAATGCGAAAATGGGAGCAAGCAACTGTTGGAGATGCAAACGAAGTGTTCGGTTGGGCTACGCTCCATACTTCTTGTTTACTTTTCAAAAAGGGAATTATTTCCCGAAGCGTGAATGGTTGATGACGTGCTATTTGTCTTACCGTTATTACCAATAGTTTTTCTCATTTTTGTTATTTCTGCGAGTTGATGACGTTGAAAGCGATGTTTCCTTCGGTCGAGTAATTTCCACTTTGCCGAATGAATAGCATTATTTCGCGTGATGAATAATTTCCTCGTTGCAATTGTATTATAATTTACGAGCGGAAAACAATATTGTTTTAAAATTGTTGACAGTAATCTTTGACGTTTGCTCAAGACAATTCAATTTGTGCAGTGAATGTTGTGGGGAAGGCGAGAACGGTAAGGGTTAATTGTATCGAAGGGATTTCAAGGGATTTCGTTTACTGGCCTAGCGCAAGTTAGTTCTTTTCATGACGTATACAACCGCATTGCGCTCAAACTGTAGTGAAATTACTTTAAGAGACCTGTCAATCAAAGGAAATCGGTCGTAATCCAGCGCACTCCTGCACACCGCAGAACATAATCTTCTCGAATGGAGTTGCCATCAGAAATAACTGCAAGTTTATGCTTTTGACATGAAACGACTCGTTTCCATTGTTGCTCCGAAAGTTCGACAGCAAACACCGCCGAACGAGGAAGCAAAAACCACCAAAGCAATTTACGCCAACAGCATTTATGTCAAAGTTATAACTTAATTAAATCCCGGTTTGAATTCAACGTTCGACTAAACCCGGACAACGTCACGAGAATATCGCCTCACCAAAGCGAAAACAATCATTTTTATGGAAACAGTGTTTTGTAGCGAAAGGAGCGAAAAACAAGGCATCGCAACGTGAAATTGACGAAACGACGATGAAAAATATTTTCTCATCAAATTAATTGGATTCGGTCGGAACGTGTGCTCGAATTATGAATTGTCAGCGTGAAATATGTCTGATGATGATAACACAATGGAAACATCGACAAACAAACAGTTGGTTGGAATGTTCTCGTCTGCCAGCATGCCAGTCGGGCACAGTGGATTTGGTTAATGTGAATTTCAATGGATTCCACAGTGTGGCGGAATCCATCGTTCCATGATCACCGTCAGACTGAAGGCATTTCCTTTCGGATCCTATGCCCATCCACTGAGTGAGTTGAATGGAAATTTTCTGGTCAAAGTCAAACCCTTGAATGAATGTCGAATGCCCAGTCGACAAGGATCCCCCAAAGATCTCCGCCTCGATGGTATTTGCATAATGAATTTTCAAATTGGAAAAGGCTCAACCGCCTTTTTTCCCTCTTCTCGCTTTCATCTCACAGGAAATTCAACCATATGGCCAATGATGAATGGTTGACGGTGATGCGTATCCACCAAATGGATAACTCATCGAATGGAAAATTGAAATTTTGATGAAACGGAAATGACTTAGTAACTGTGGCAACGATAGACATTCACTAGCGTCATATCGCGCTTGACACTTGATGTGTCCATTCGAGAAATTGCTTTTCGATGATAAATGGATAAACGGAATTTTTTTTTTTTTGGAAAGAAAACCAAAACAACAACAACAACGAGAAATAAAGTAAAGAATATTGCAATATCATCACATACCTGCTGTGTCAATGTAATTAGCCGTTGTGGTGGGCGCCAACATCAGCATCGAACAGCAAATTGTAAAAAACAACAAAATCACACAATAATAATTCATTTTTAGCAAAATCGTTTAGATTTTTTGACCGATAAAATCGCGTTAATTTCTTTATCGAAGAAAAACGCAAAAATTGACTGGATGCGTCGACCGAATAAACACCTTGCACCGTTTCGATACGAACTGCCGTTCGAAGCACACTAGCTCGGTGTGAAGATTTACGTAGTGACCCAAGAGAACTGTTGCTGCTACTGCTGCTGATGCTGCCGCTGTTGCTGGGAGAAATGTCCTGTCGGCGTGATGTTACGGTGTTGAATGTGCTTCGACAGAGAACAGCAAGCGAGTTTTTAGATGTTTTTTTTCTCTCGGCAAAGTGTTGTACTTGGAGGACGGTTCGCAATGGTTCGTTTGGATTGTAAGCAGCAACAGTGGCATTTTTGGCGATGGGGCATATCATTCCGCACTTAACCCAAACGACATCGTCGAATGGCATCGCAAACTTTGTTTGCGAATTGAGTGGGTGGCGGCCCGAAGATGGGCACATACTGGTGGATTTTTTTCTCCAACGCAAAATATCTTTGTGAAACAAACGGTAATGCTTGAATTCCATTCGAATTGTGTGAAATGTTCGCATATGTTTGCGATTGGATGTGTTGCGCATATTGAACAGGTTGTAGTTTGGAAACGCGCTTTTCGGAAAGGGAAATCCAATTCATTCCAATTTTTTTGTTCTGTTCTTTTCTTCTCCTGTTTTTGAGGCGAATCCATTTTGATGAATTGCATTTGGTGTTTTTCGCTTCTTTTCCTCTTCTCAATGATGATCCGTTGTAATTCATGAATTCGAAAATGGCATCTCTGATGGATTCCATAACGATTACACGAGGCAGACAATGGATCAACATATGGAAGGGGCGCCCTCAAGGGACTAGAATTCATTCCGGACGAAATCATAGAGAAGTCATCAACACTTTCAGGAGGTAAACTGGATGACTTCCGTTTCCCAAGTAGACTCGTGCTCCGCGATAATCCTTGCGGAAAATTTTGAGTAGAAACTCTCCCCAAAGGAATTCCAAGAGTCAACCCTCAGGTCAACAATAACCATCAACCGACGATTGAAAACTTTTCATCAAAAAAAAAGAGAAAAAAAGCAATAATTTCAATCGAGTTGGCACCTCAGTTGGAGCAGTAGCTCGGCGGAAACCCAACGACCGCCAAAATGAAATTGTTAAAAATTTGCGATGTCTCCCGCATTGGAGAACTCGCGTAGAATATTTGAAAATAAGAACGTGTTGATGGTTGATGATGTCTCGGTTGTTTCGTGTAAATTCAGCATGTGGCAACTGATGAGTGGTGGATGCTATTTCGTCTGATGGAACATTGAGTTCATATAATATTCAACAGTCATCGTCCGATGCAAACAGCCGCGGCACTTCGCATTGACACTCTTCGAGTGTGTGTGTGTGTGTGTGTGTGTGTGTGTGTGTGTGTGTGTGTGTGTGTGTGTGTGTGTGTGTGTGTGTGTGT